>VKKV01000144.1:0-53541 GCA_008080845.1 Phytophthora kernoviae | reverse complement strand
CCCAAAATTCAGCAATAAGAAGTTGATCTTCTTGGATGATTGCTTGGATCACAGCACCGCTTTGTGTTAGAGCGAGGTTCATTCCGTAATTGAGTACACCTTGAAATATTGTTTCAAGCCATAGTGAAAAAAGTCTTCGCATGGATCAGTAGTTGAATCCATTACGGCAACAACGGAGTCTGGAAACGCGGCTCGGCCATGAGCGTTGATAGTCTAAAGGTTGAGAGTGCATACAGTCCTCGTCAGTGGTTTTGGAACACCCCTTCGTTTTGATGTCCCGAAAAGAAAAACCACTTTTATTGGCAGAAATTGCACTGGATTATAGCGAATCATGAGGCAATTTGTTTGCCACCCTCTTCGTAGCCAAATTCGACGTCTGTCAATATTTATGTCGAAAATTCAAAATATCCACTTGGTCACAATTCTGGGGCATAAAATGCCGATGAAGGGAAGATTGATATTAAGTGATTTTCGAGGTCGTATTAGCGGTTGTTAATATTTGATATGATCTCCACAACACTTGAGCACCTCGATACATTGTTTACGCATCAAAATGACGAGTGCATCGAGGTCCTTGGTGTCAATTTGCTTCCATGCCTTCAAAATTGCGCGCTTGAGCTCTTCCACGGTGTCGTACTGCTTTTCATCAGCGTATACAGACTACGTCATGATGCCCCAGAGATTATGAATGGGGTTGAAATCCGGGGAGTACGCTGGCCAGGCCATAACGTTGATATTCTGGCTCGAAAGCCAATCCACCGTGAGCTTAGACTTGTGGCATGGGGCATTGTCTTGCTGAAAAATGTGTCTTTCAGAGGTGATTAGCGGTTGCAAACGAGTTTGAAGAGTAGACACGTACTTGGCCGAGTCCTGCTTGCCGACGCGGATCTTCAGTTCGGAGGTCTTGTTGCCGCAAAAGGCTCCCCAAACCATGACGGACCCACCACCAGAATGGCGACCCATGCTGACATCTTCGTCACACTGGGTGTTGATCCAGCTATAGCGCATACCATCTGAACCGTCGAGATTCCACTTCTTCTCGTCAGAGAACACCATATTGCGCCACTCGTAGCTGTCCATGAGCGCTATGGCTGACACCCATTGGACCCTTGCTTCCTTGTGGCGCTTGGTGAGCATCGGAGCAGCCGAACACTTCCCGTACTTGAACGAATCGACGCTGCGGATGGCGCGCTGCACGGTGCACAAGCTGCACGTGAGCTAAAGCTTGTCCTGACCTTGGCGGCGCTCATCTTGCCCGTGGAAACAGACCGGATGATGCGTCGCTGGAATTTTTCGTCGATTTTCTTGGAACTTCCGCAATGACTTGGGCACTTGGACTTGGCTGGGAGCTGTACCACCCGCTGACAAGTCGAGCGGGAGCGATTGGTGGCCTCATCAATGGCATGGAGGGACAAACCGGCCTTCGCAAGGGTCAGGAGGGTCGTCTTCTCTTCGGGGGATAGTTCCCGCGCGGCACCCATACTTGGTGACCTGAAAAAATGATAGCAAATAGTGAAACAGGGTGGACAACCACTCTGTTTCTAGCATACACTGTATGCGTGTATGAGGAAGCGTAAGTCTTTACTTAGATTTACTATAGAAATACACGACAACGTGTATTTTTAATACAAAGCAAAACACTATTTAGGTAGAAAATTGAAAACTGTATTTATGTCGGCTCGCCGCGTGGAGGGCCTCTTAGCAGACCTAGCAAAAGAACATCTAATTGCATGGTGAGGGCTATGGATGAATATCATCACTTATCCGACCATACTTAATGTTTGTATACCAGGTCGGAGGTCAATCAAATGTTTTTAATTAGTTTTGACCAATCCAAATCAACTTTCCAGTATATTTCAACCAATAGTATTATATAGGGTTAGATGGGTCCTCTAAGCCAGCCCTTCCGACGTATCGGGTCGGAGGCGCGCATAAAATATGTGTATGTCCACTCAAACTCCAAGTGACAAACGTATCACTTGCATATGTGCAGCTTATCCGACAAAGGATGGGATTAGAAGAGCTCAAGCCTGGTAACACCAGGCAAGTTAAGGCAACTGCCATCAAGGTGTTTAAGACCTTTGTTAAGAATGAGGGTGTGGAGTTTGACTACGTTAGGAAATGCATTGAGCGTGGTGCCACTGGGCAATATTTTATATCTGTATTGGACAAGTTTGGTATGCATCTTGCGTTTAACGAGGGTAAGAAGGGCAAACCACTTGCCCGGAATACCTCCATGCAATACTACAGGCAGAGTAAGATGTGGTTGTTTGAGCTCTTCCCCACGCAACGACACATAGTCGAAGCAAAGTTGCTTAGTATGGGGAAGACACTGGGAAACTTTTGTATGAAACGGATGGAAAAGTAGTTGACAAGGCTCCGCCATGTTCAAAGAGTGACTTGAAAAATGATGTTGTATTTGTATAAGAATGCATATACGTCGAGTGACTACCAGGACACTGCGTTGCTGTGTCTGTTGTGGTACCTGTTCGGGCGGGCGTCAGACCTGTCGCTGGTCCATAAAGGGAATCTCTCCATCGATGCAGCCGACGTACTCTTCGTGTACTTCATCCGCATGAAGACGGCCGAAGAGCAGGGGCTGTCACTGTTTCCGGACGCCGACTTCGTCACCTGCCCGCTGTATGCGATCGCGTTAGCTCTCACCATCCAAGCTGCTCCATGTGTCGACCTGCTGGATAATCTCCCCGTGCTGCCGGTCCAAGCTGCCGTCACGCTGTCTCCGGCCACGCTACTGCTGGATATCCTTGACCACTCAGTCGAGTTTGTGATGCTTGGTGCCGCAGCTGGTGCAGAGGCTGCTGCGTGTAAGGGTGGTGACACGACACTGACGATCTACACACACGTCAATCGCATTCTTGGTCGTGTAGCTGGTGTGGCTAGCGTTCAAGCTGCGCTGGCGTCGCACTCTTTCACCGTGGTGGAGCTCAGCACATCAATGGCTTCGACGGCCTCACGTATCACTGGATCTTCGATCGTGGTGCCTGGAACATGAGCACAACAAATAAGGGGTTCAACTATATTTTCAACACAAGTCGAGAGGATCACAAGGTCAGCAAGACACTCAGCGGGTACGCCACGGAGGCGAAGGTGTTGCTGTCAGACATGAAGCCCTTCGACGCGCAGACGCAGGAGAAGATCACTGCCGTCCAGCGCTCCCTGTTCATGACATGCTACAAGCTAGAACGCTCCAAGTTCAATATCAGTCAGCGCGTCATAGATGTCCTCACTGCTTACCTCATCCTCCACTACCCACTGATGAAGAATCTCCAAGCTGATGGTCCAGCAGTGCAGCGCTTGGAGTCTTGTGTTGAGCACACTGGCTCCTCGGTCACCTGACTTGCTCGCGTGGTCGGTGCACCTAGCTGCTGCCACCTGTGGAAAAAAAATTCCAAGCCAAACCACACACATGCTACACCATCATGAAAGGAATCAAGCGAAGGCACCAAGATTATCGACCATCAACGAAATGTCATTGACCAGTTAATCTCGCACATCAAGCGTCAAGACGAGCGAATGGATACCCTAGAAGCAAAACTAAACGGCGATACAGCACAAAGCAAGCCGGTTAAACGTCAGTACGAGCAAGATCAAGAACAAGACAAGCCATCGAAGCGAAGAAGAACTTCTGTGACTCACCTTCACGCTACGTGATTTGCGCGATATGCACAGGAGCCACCCTGGCTGGCGGATGCCCCGAAACGGCAGCGGTCAAACGCCACACAGCTCGTTGCCCTCATGAAGCTGTTCCTTGTCGATGGCTTCGAGCTCGACCCAAGCGCTGCTGACTACCGCGATCGAGTCCTCGCTCTTGGGAAGCAGGCGGAAGCGGCGGTGTTAGCCTTCATCAAAGGCCGCGAGATCAAGTCGCGCGGCTCCACGGACGCCCGCAAACACCTCCACGACCTGTACTTGAAGGGCGCCCTCAACGACAAGATCACCCGGTACCTCCATCTGCGTCGGGCTGCTACCATTCAAGATCCAGACTGCCAAGACGCTCTCGAACCTGTAGCAACCACGTAGGCGTAAGTAGCAATGTCCTCAGGCAGAGCGGTAACAAACACAGAAGTATCAGAGGGCAAATACACAGTCAATTACATGTTTAACAAAATGCACATTCAGTTAGCCTATCATAGTCAATACAACGCGCAACAGCAACATCAACATCACAATAGCAGCAGCAGCGCCGTAGGCAGCGAGAATAGCAGTAGGTGCGGCATCAACCGCAGTAGCAGCAAGCGAGAAGCCTCCACCCCACAGCAAGTTGATGGCAACGGCTGGAGTCGAACCAGCAGCCTCAGGGCAAAGCCCTGTGCTCTTCCACTGAACTTCGTTGTCGTAGGTGGGTCGAAGAGGTGGGACGACCGCCAGGAGCGCTGGCTGCGGCTTGAGGCCAAGCGTACGGGCTGTACGGCTTGAGAGGCCGAGTTGGAGGTTTGAGCAGTAGCGTTGAAAAAACGAAGACTGAGCTCTAAGTCCCCGCTGTCGGCGACGACTGAACCGCAGATTTCAACTGTGTGAGGCTGGCAGCCACTAGCTAGCTGTGTATTTATCCATTTCTATGTGGTGCGCTTCTATTGGTGGATAATCCACCAATAGGCACGTGCAACTGTGACTGGCTGTCAGCATGATCTTAATAGTGGACCCCGCCACGAAAATGCAGGGCTCATTCTTGTTTTTATCGGCTCGAGAGCACATGGCTCTCGGGCTCAAAGTGCATGTTTTTTCGTTTTTGCGCTTTCCTCAGCCCACAGGCCGTTTCAGGCGATTTCCTTCCGTCTATAAACTAGGCTAAAACAGGCTCTCTGCTGCCCTTTCACATCATACTTGACCTCACCTAACCATTTCCCTAAACACAAATAGTACCGTAATTTCCAGTCGAAAGTTTTTGTACGTTAGACTTTCCATGCACGATGTACCAAAGTTATGGTACCGGTCCTCTAGGTCCGAAGGTCGGATAATTTATGGTATGGTTGGCCCTCACGTGTTGCACCTATATGTAAGCGCCTCATTGGTTGAAAGGTACCCTTTCTACCAATAGTAGCAGTTTAAGCGCCCGCCACTAATAACCAATCAGTGGCGGCTCGAAATGATTGTAATCCTGTGTGTGGTCCACACACACAGGCAGCCTGCTTCATATGTATATAGCCTATCTGCAATGCCTGCCGGATAGCTATACATATACAGCTGTATACTTGTATAGCCCTGCTACACAGTGCGGTTGCATATACAGATGATCTGAAGACCTTCAGCAGCACCGTGGACGGTACCAAGCGCCAGCACGCCACTGTGTGCGACTTCCTCCGCTGTACCGGCATGACGGCCAACCCGCGGAAGTGCAACGCCATGTCAGTCCAGCGAGACGGCTGTGGTGAAGCCTAGTCCATCTTTCCGGTGAGAATGGATTGATGGACTGAGGGTAATCTACGGTGTGACCACATGGACTCAGATTATCAGTTATTCGATCTGGATAGACCAGATGGGTTCAGTCTTTGGAGCACACAATCGGGTCACACATGTTGCTATCTTTGAATAACGCGAGCTACCTTGAAAAGGTAGATCACCGATGGAGCTACTTTGGATACCGCGATCTACTCCAAAAGTAGATCGCCGATGGACCAATCATTGCGATACACGATCTAATCTGCAGGTCAGATCGCGGATGGATCAATCTTTCCGGTACGCGATCTGACTCAGAAAGTGTACCTATTGGGTGATGGACTACTGACTGGGAAGTGGAATCTTTGGGAGAAGGCAGGCCTTCTCACTCTTAAAAAGTCCTCTTCAAGAAAGAACACTTCAGGCCCTCTTCAAAGGAGCGCTCTTCAAAAAATCCTCTTCAGGGAGAGTAAGAGACGAGTTGGGTAGGGAGAACATAAATTTCTTAGCATAAAGGAGATCAAGGTTACTTCTGTATACTTTAAGTGTTCTAGGGCGGGAATTATATTGGCCCACTTAGTACATTTAGTTAAAGGTAGATCAACCCAACAGTAGCTCCTGGATAGTTGGCCAGGCTACATCGTCCCACAAGATCAAGACCCCGCTAAAGGAAGCGCTCAAGGAGCAAAGGAATAAGGGGAACAACACCCCCCTCAAGGCACCCCAGGACCGGAGCCATCTCTGGTCCGTCAATCAAGACCTCAAGAGATCAAGATCGACACCCAACCCGTCACCTCGGGAAGAATTTTCCACGAGGCGACACCCCAGTCCCGCGCCTTGCCAGGGCAGTCCACCTGACACCGCTGCACGTTTTCTCGAGACACCGAGAGAGCAGAGCTAGCCCACCGACGGGTACACAAGGTGAGAAGACATTTAGCATCCCCACGGATGATCGGAGTACCCCCTCCATTAGTTGGTAGTCCGGGCGCCGTGCGTGAGCATATTGTGTACGTGTTTTCACCGATCTCGCTACGCCACACGGCCGTGGTGTGCTGAAGGCTAGCGACATCGGGTTGCAGCCACAGACACCGCCACAGTGAGGGGCCCGGTAGGTGGTGGGTCCACCTCAGTACGCAGGGCACGCAGTACGGGCGTCTTCTCCAGCGTGCGTAGGTCGTGTGCCGCAGCAACGGAGCTATGTATACATGCTGTGGCGTGCTTGGTTGCTGCCGCTCACGACCATAAGCTGATGCCGAACACGCACCCACTCTGGAAATGGCCCACGAAGTGGGTGCCACGGTGCGACGTCCGCGGGTGTGCTATGAGCGCTGCGAGGTTGCGGGAGGTGGGCGCACAGTTCGCACTTAAATAGTGCTCCGTTGTGCGCGTACACCGTCAGCACAGGGTCCCGGTGGGCCGTGGTTGTTCTGGATTGGGACGCTGTGCCGTCGCCCCTCACTGTACTCACCGTCAGTCTTGATGGAAGCATCGATGGCATTGTTTTGGCACACCTGGTCGCTGCCAGCGACGTTCGCATTGCACTTGGTGTCACCCTCTTTGTTGCCTTGGCCCTGCACCTTGCCCGTCGTGGTGCTGGGTGCTTGTCCCTGGGAGTACGCCTGCCAGAGATTTTCCTCTTCTTTTTTTTTTTTTTTTTTGGGGGCTTAGCGCGCTCGCAGGGAGCAATTGCAGGCTCAGCAACTGGTGTCTGATCATCATCTGCGTCACAGAGCTCCAGCGCTGTATGGACCCGAACGAGGACTGGAGGTGGGTTCACAGGATCTGGATCGCCGTCCTCGGCCTCGAAACGACGCGAGGTCGAGGACAACGGCGCACCTCTGGCAAAACCGCCAGAGAGCTCCTCACCCTCCAAATTCTGTGGTGCAATGGGTGCTGCGTGTGAACCACACGTGCCCGAAGTTGCTGCGGCTGAAGAGCCGCCGGTGCCGAGTAATGGCACCGCCAAAGAGATCGAAACCCTCATTTTCGAAACCAGGATGGTCTCGAAAACGAGGGTGTTCGAGGTCCTGACCAATCATAAGCCAAGACGGAAGGTCGGACCATTGAGTTCCATCGATTGGTTGAATTTCCTCGCCAGACCTCCTAATTGGGCAAAGTCATCCTCACCAGTAGTTGCGTCGTAAAACGACATGTCACTGGCTAGGCTCGAATGACTGGCCGTCGAGCAGTCACTATCAGTCGACAGTGCTCGCTCTCTGATTGGCCAAAAGAAACGCATAGTACGCTCGTATTGGTTTAAAACCAGAATGTTCAAATGTCCAAGTGAACAAGTAGACAATAAGGGACAAGGTCAATGGACCGAAATGAACAAAGGTCGATAGAAAAGAAAAAGTAGTAGTTGGCCTCGCGAGGGACAGGTGAAAGCCCTCGGAGACCGTCTCAGAAGACACTAGCAAGCTAGCGTCCGCCAAGAGTTCCAAAAATGAGAGTGAAAAAGTTTGACAAAAATGCCAAAAACCAGTTTTCACACTGATTAGAACAGATACTACACTTGATCTTAGCCAAAAGGCCGAGAAGGTATGATTTGCTGAATCAAATCGTATTTTAGCTTGTATGTGATTACAAACTCTTACGTACAGTTAGCTTATAAAGAACAGGTTATTACAGATATAGAATAGTAATATATCTTTAATTACAGGACTTTTTTGCTTAATTGCTGAATATAGCCACAAAGATTTATTTTATTGAGTATATAAACAAACTAGAATCGCAATTAATTTGCGTAAAACGTTTTTGAAAATTCAGTCACACGGAAATCTGACTCTTTATATATATTTGTATTTTACTACGTCGACATGCACGCAAAATCTGAGCACGTGCGTTGTAAAGCAGGATGGATTCCTTGTTGCGAGATATTTCCTGCTCGACCCCACGTAACTTTTGGTTTAGGGCGGCGATGAGCTCACTCACTCGCGAGCGTCACGAACCCCTTCCTGGCAGATCACCCTTGGGGACATCCAGTGTGCTTTCAAACTATCGTCGCACCTCTTATATATAGATATATACTACGATATGTACATGCACGGTATATCCATACATGGATAGATTTTTAATTTAGAATAAAAGCATATTGCGTGGGGAAATCGAATCAAACGATATTTCCGAACTCAGCATCCCTGTGCGTTGAAATAACCACAATGGCGTAAGCGCGGCCTACGCAATGCTCGCAGACCAACAGCAATGGGTTTCTATGTATAGTCCGTTGTTTCCCATCATATTGCAACTTGCAAGTAGGTTAAATTATCAACGAGGAATGCGGTGTTCCATACTGCATAAGGTGTCGGCATTGAAATTTGCGGTACGCCGTCCAAAACTGTGCTCAGCTGCAGAATTGCATACGGAGATTACTGTCAACTCGATGCGGGTTTGATTTTCCAACAAAAGACGAGGTTCGGAAGCATCACGAGTATACGTGAATGCGTTGCAAGGACTTTTGAACAAGCTGTTGATCTGAATGGAAAGCTGGAACTGCACCCCCATACATACATAAAGAAGCCTGCAGTTGCGGTGACACGGCTGAGTGCAGCAGAAAATACAAAAATACAACAAAACAAGCTAATGGCCACATTTCGCACTCTTCAATTGAATTAGCTGTCACTTCTTAGGTTTCAATGCATCTGCACACCTATCGCCCACACTTGGATTTAACTCCCTTCCTTTTATAGACTCCTAATGCCATAGACATCTCTCGTCCTTACACATCCATGTGGGTCTTGTCGAGAGCTTCTGGATCTGGCAGTTTTTCGTCGGGAAAAACTTTTCGAATCAACTCAACCGAGACGAGGACTTGCCCATGGAAGGTCTCGCCGTCATCTCCGTTAAAGACCACGGACAGCCATTTGGGCTTCGGGACGCGCAGTCGTTCATTCTGCTTGAGTTCTTGTGAAGTGCACACAGTGATGCTTCCGTCAGCACTATTACCGTCAGCGGCATCTGATAAACTCACAGATACCGTGCCAATGTACTCGCGTGGGCTTTCATTCTTCACATGGATCAGCACTTGCGGTGCGTAGCGCAGATGCGGCAGGTTCACGTCAATGCAGAACGTTTGTGCCCATACAGGACAGGTAGACGGCTCACCACTACCCTCCACCGTCTTCTGGAGGCCATCCCAGCATTGAACAGCAGCACTCGCGACAATGGTTTTCGTGCTAGAGTGAAGGGACACCAAATTTCGAGCTTCGTGTAGGCGGATGCGAACTTGGTACGGCATGCGGTGGTTTACATGCTCAATCATTTCCTTCTGGTCCCAGCTCTGCGACGTCGCAGTCTCGATGGGGCCAAAACCCAGTCGTACTAATACTTTACCGGGATACTCCTCTCGCGCCTAGCAATAGCCACAGCGCGATCGGCCACCAATGGAATCCACTCTGTCTCGCGAACAAATTGTGTCGCAAGTAAATCCTTGGCACGGAACCGCTTGTAGCAAATGGCCACGCGCTTGTCGTCGTCCTTCTCACACAAGTATAGAAAGACATCTGGTACCTGGGCCAGATCCACAGGGAACAACATCTTGTCACTCTCCTCCGTTTCGTTCCACTTGAGGCTTCCATTCACAGCTTTCTTTTTGTCGAAGAAATCTGGTGCAAACCACAGGACAACACGAGTGACAGCTTTGACTTACCAGCGGCTGTTGCCTTTGGTAGACCGATGGATTGAATGAAGTGAGCTCGCATGCGGTAGACACAGCTCTCGGGGAAACACTCTAACGACAACTTAGGTGCCAGCCGCTTCTGGTGCTTCGCATCATACACATCCGACGACTTGACACGAATACGCAGCGATAGTAATAGGCGTCCGCGATACGCTGATCCGAGATAGGCATTATCATTCATCAGTCCCGCTGCACGGCTGTTGTTACTGCAGCCTTTCACGGGTGCGCCATACAGATTCACCCAGAACGGCTCGTTCCCATGAGCTTTCACGACAGTTTCCACGTCCTTCAACTCAAATTTCCCAACGACCTCGTCACCACCCACAGGATCCCAATCCATGACATTGAAGATCACGTCGTGACTCTTCTTGCCTTTCTTGTCGTCTGACAGCATCAGCATTAGACTCTCGCGGAAGTTCACATTGAGCTGGTCACGTCTTCCCTGTTTGGTGCGCACACGAGTACGGACGAAATCTTCAGGTTCTGTGGAGAGCTGCAGCCACATATGCGTCAATGCCACCGCTGTTGTGTTTACGATTCTCACCCTTATCGAAAAGGAGCGAGTCCATCGGAGGGAGACCTTCCACGCGGTGGATAGTGGCCACAAGGAAGTTAATTCTCGTAGCTCCCGGTGGGAGCGGAGGGAGAGAGTTCGTATCAACGTCATCATCGCTCTCCACATCAAGCACCTCGTCGTCCTCTTCATTCAGTTCGTCGTCCGAGTTGTATGGACCATCAGGTGCACTCACACGCATAGATTTCTTCAGGGACTGCATTATGGACCTCTCTTTCTTCTTTCTGGAGCTGTTCGTGATCGTCTCGGCATTAAGGTCGTACAGCCACAAGAGACGTAACTTGAGTGTGCCGCGGTCCTTGTCATTCAGCAGATTCTTGTCTAGTAACGTAACCGTCACAGTCTTCTCTTCATTTGGCACAATGACATCGGCCAGAACCAACTGAGCACGTCCCAGAAAATCATTGATCGTGCGATCTTCATCTTCAGCCTGTAACTCCAACGTAGTGTGGGGATCCTTCAATAAGAACGCAAAGCGTTCGTCCCAATGAGGTTTGAGGGTCTTGGCCACTGTCTCCGTCCGATGACGCTGCCCCACAACAGACAATTTCACCAGTGGATCGCTGCTGTTGTTCCTGTCCATAGGCAGGAGGTCTTTGCCTGAATCAATCGTCACATACAGTAAATTGGGCTTTTGGTCTTCTTCTGCCTCTTGAAAAGCGACCGATTTGGCTTTACTTCGTCCTTTTGGACTGTTTTGGCCTTTAGAAAACACTAAATGGAGTTCCCCTTTAGCATCTGAGGACATTTGACCAGGGACTTTGACCACTCGAAACCAGTCGTCCAGAGGCTTCTCCTCACACTTAATGAGGTCCAGAGGCACGTCCACAACCCCCAGAACGTCGTCTCTTGAGGCCATCGAAGTCGTACACAAGGAAGCGCAAGGACGTGGCCGAACGCAGATCAAAGTCTCTTGTCCCCAGTATGAAGCTCTCGTTCCACTCGGGACTGAGTGTGCGCTTGGCCACAACCGTTTTGAAGCAGCCGCCGGCCGCCAGAGCTGTCCCTTGGTGTCCAGAACCGTCAGCTGTACGAACGGGTCGCTGAATCCGTTCAAGTCCCCTGCGAGAAGGTCTCGAGCCCCCACGATAGTCACGATGAGCTGCGGCATTTTCAATTGTCAGGTTGTTAGAAAATGGCGATGATGGATATGTTGATTTTGTATAGTGAAATTTGTTCAGTATTAAAAAAAAGTTAACAGGTTTTTTTACATTTCTGATTTTACAGTTTTCAGTGAGCTTAGTATATTGTTTCGACAGCGTATTATATAGTTGCTACACACAAGATGAGTTTTGCCAAGCTCGGGGTTTACCTAGGAAGACAAAATGAGTGAGAAGTTAGCCGTGGGCTAGCGCGGAGCTAGGATTCTGTGGACACCTGACCTATCACCGTTATCGCCGGCTGAGTATTAATCGTCTTCATGCATTCCTTTATGTTAGTAGACAGCATTGTAGTCTGGTACCCTCGAATCTTGTTGCGGAGTCTTGCTGACGTTGTTTGGCTACAGCCTGTACCTACCGCGTTCGACGGTCCTGTAATTTCCTCAGATATGCTGTAAAAAGTCAGGAATGGAAAAATATCAAAGCAGTAAAGTTCCTTGCAGCGCACACGTATACGTTCGACATGCTTCACCGAGAGGAAATGAAGGACAGGAAGATTCTGAGATGGGGTGCATGCAGCGTACAAATCTTCTTGTTGTTTTCCTGTTCGCAGTCAAGTCAAGACTTGAAGAGTTGTTTTCCCATCAGAAGAAGAGTCTATCAAACATGACCGTCATCAGCAAGAGAGTTACAGAAGCTAGCCTGGCGGCGGAAGGACTGTGCCGGGCACACCGATACAAACCGGTGTAGCTCTCGTCACCGCGTTCTCACTTTCGAATCTTCCTTTGGTTCATAACAATGAATCCCCTCACTCTAGCCGTCGCTCTCGTGGTCACCCTCTCATCCGCCCAAGCAGACATCATCAACCATGACCAAGTGCAACCGTTCCCTCAGTCCACTGCCATCTCTCTCACGAACACGGCCGCGCTCAAGTTCAAGCCTCAAATCTGGATCAACAATGGCTGCCATCCTTACCCAGCAGTCAACGCCAATGGTGATACGAGTGGTGGACTGAAAACCCATGGTTCCTCGTCCGCAGGCTGCAGAGGATCAGGTTACGGGTCACAAGTTTATGGCCGATCGACCTGGTACAATGGCGTTTGGGCCATCATGTACTCGTGGTACTTCCCAAAGGACGAGCCGCAGGACTTCACCGGCCATCGCCACGACTGGGAGCATGTTGTCGTGTGGATCGATAATCCCCAAAATGTAAACCCGAGAATCTTGGCCATGACACCGTCGGCACAGCGGTTACTCCACGTACGCTCCTCCGGACGCTGATATGATCGACGGTACCAGCGTGAAAGTCGAGTACACGTCGAGTTGGCTGTTCATTGACCACCATTTGGAAGGCACGTCGACTGCTGGAGAAATGCAGGACCTGATTATGTGGAGCGACATGACGGATGCGGCGCGAAACTCGTTGAACACTGTGAGCTTTGGCAAAGCTAATGTACCAATGAATGACGGCAATTTCCAGAGTAAGCTAGGCAAGGCCTACCCATGGGCAAGTACTTAAATATGTTGTAGAAACATGGATGTAGTTCGTATGTTGTTTAAAAACAAAAACACAAAGGTCTAAGTGCAACGTAGAGTTTTGAAATGGGCCCTTAGTGACTGTGCAGACGGCATTGACGTGTATACTCCACAGAGTCGCGGGACTAAAATACATCTTAAAAATTGAAGGACGTTATCGCAATCGTTATCGTCAAGTACTGGTATGCCTCATGCTCTTCCTAGAGTTACGAATATATGTACATACATGTACCTCCTGCCTTTGGTACAATACCTTTCAGACAACATGCTGAGGATTATAGGATGTTACGACAGCTCGCTGTAGTGTACGCCGGTAAGTTGGCACCGTCTCAATGCAAGGATCTCAGGATGTGCTGTGGCCCGAAACCGTGCGGCGACCTGGAGTGGAATTGAACATGTGACAAGAATTCCTGTAGCTACTGCATGCATAGCTATAGTTACAGGGATCCTTGTTACATGTTCAATTCCACTCAGGTCACCACACAGTCTCTAGTATAGAAGCAAGGGGTGACCAGTTGCATCAGACAAATTTATTCAAGAACATGCTTCTTTTTAAAACATAGTCCATAATGCAATACACCATGCAATCTCGTGATATGAAAGATCATTTTGAATCCCCCATCGCAATTGCGTTCGCTTCGTCGACGGCTTCACAAGCAGATGTTGCGAATGAACTCCCTTCAAGACCCAGCCTGTTGCAACGCGCTTTGTCTTTCTGCCTAGCTTACGACGTTGTGCCGGGCCGTTCTGCTGCACAGCGTACGTACCATAGAGCTCGCTTTCAGTCATGAACATTGTGTGCCTTGCCGGCATTATTCTTCATTTATAAACTCGCTCTTCAGTGCACACAACGATGCATCTCGCCGCCCTAGCCGTGATCACTGCAGCCTCACTCGCATCAACCCAAGCAGGTACCATCGACCATGACCAAGTGCAACCGTTCCCTCAGTCCGCTGCCACCTCTCTCACGAATACGGCCGCGCTCAAGTACAAGCCTCAAATCTTCATCAACAATGGATGTCATCCGTATCCCGCTGTCAACGCCAATGGTGATACGAGTGGTGGACTGAAAACCCATGGTTCCGGTAGTGCTGGGTGCAGAGGTTCAGGCTACGGTTCGCAGGTGTACGGTCGCTCGACCTGGTACAATGGCGTCTGGGCCATTATGTACTCGTGGTACTTCCCGAAAGACAGCCCAGTGTCGGGTATGGGCCACCGCCATGACTGGGAGCATGTCATCGTGTGGATCGATAATCCCGAGAACGTAAATGGAACGATTTTGGCCATGACGCCATCAGCACACAGTGGTTACTCCACGTACGCCCCCCGCCCGCTGATATGGTCGACGGAGCGAGCGTGAAAGTCGAATACACATCAACCTATCTCGTCATCAATCATCACTTAGAGGGCACATCAACGGCTGGAGAAATGCAAGACCTTATCATGTGGGGCGATATGACTGACGCGGCGCGCTATGCACTGAACACCACGGATTTCGGGAATGCTAATGTGCCCATGAAAGATGGCAATTTCCTTCCAAAACTCGAAAAAGCCTACCCGTGGCAGTAAGTCTCATGAGTTTCTACTGGCGTAATAAATGTATTTCGCATCAACAAGAGAGGTTTTTATTATCTTCTTCACCGATATTTTACTGTTGCAGTCTTCGTACTTCAGATACGTGGGTTGCGCTGACAATAATATGTGTCTTGCACGGTATACAGTGTCGCTAGACCTGTTTTTCTATCCACCACAACAACTTGTTTTGAAGGCTGAAGGCTGTCGTGTCTAAGGCTTTGGTGGACTTACACATACCGGTATCAACGTTACCGGAAGCATTCAAAACTCGCAAAACAAAAACAAACAAACAAAAATTGTACTTCACAGAAGCTAGATAAATTGGTTCTTGAACGCAACTGGACTAAGATCCGCCCCTCAATCTCATCATACCTTTTGTTGACAACCTCAAAGATTACGCTGTAAATATAAGGATTGCACACAACCTTGCGTCCGTGCTGCTTGCCTCGGGCAAGAGAATCTGCTTTGTGTGGAGAAATATTTCCGTTCGAACGGAGCTGCTGGGCGCCGTCGGTACGGCAACGAATTTGATGCTGAAGGCTCGCGGTTACTCTCACCGTCAGTATTCAAGATTCAGTACGACGCTATGGTGTGTTAGTTATATAAAGGAAAGTAGCGTATGAGGCCGAGATTCGACAGTAGACTACTCTGCCTAGCAGTGCAACAAGAGAGTGCAGTCTTTAGTCTAAAGAGGCATTCCACTTCACAATTTACCTCTAAGGTCGCGCATCGCTTCAATCTTCCTATCAAACCAACATCAACTCCCAACTCCTTCCTGCCACGCCGGGTCCAAACACAACAGTAAACATGGGTTCATTGTGTCCGAATGGACAAGCGTATACTACCACGCTGCACTTGCAAACGTAGGCAGCACATAAAAACAGCAGGTTCGTCCTGACTTGTTGCTCGGTACTCATAAATACAAAACGCTTTTAGTCTACAGTAGTTGATCAAGAACCTCTAGAAGGACCAGGCCTTCTGCAACTTCCCCAAGAAATTACAGTCGTTCATCGGCACGTTGGCGTCGCCAAAGCTTGTGTCATTCAGAGCTTTGCGGGTCAAGTCGCTCATCTGGTCCCACATGATCAGGTCCTGGAAGTCTCCTCCTTGGTCGTGACGCCCAGAGCGTGATTCATGGGGTAGCTGCTTTCATAGTTAATCTTGACGCTGTTTCCGTCGAGATTATTAGCATTCGGAGGGGCGTACTTCGAGTACCCGCTGTGTGCCGACGGCGAGACAGCAAGGATCCTTGGGTTTGCGACGTCTGGGTTGTCGATCCACACCACGATGTGCTCCCAGTCGTGGCGGTGGATCAATCCGGTAGATGGTGAGTCTTTGGGGAAGTACCAGGAGTATATGATGGCCCAGACATCGCTGTGCCACGCGAAGCGGCCGTACACTTGAGCCCCATCCAGAACCTTTGTATCCGGCACTGGGCGCTCCAGACGTCTTGAGTCTACCGCTAGTTTCACCAGCTTCGTTGACTGCAGGATACAGGTGGCATCCGTTGGTAACGTGCAGCTGAGGTTTGAATTTGACCGCAGCTTTTTCGGAGATCGTAGCGGGTTCTGGTTGAACAAACGGCTTGATTTGGTCGTGGCTGATGCTCACAGGCTGTCACCCTTGTTGTTACTGTTGTTCCTGAGCTGGAACCGTTGCAAAAATGGTTATTACAGCAAACAGTGTAGCTTGCAACTGCATCGTCGGTGATGAAGAGTCCTAGTGCGCGGTTGATTTGGAGAATTGATAAATGAACTGTGAAGCTGCCTTCTTCGAACGAAGGCAAGGAAGGGGGCAGTGCCCAACTACACATATTATACTAGTGCCGTAGGTTGTATTTGTACCGACAGCAGCAGAAGCAAATGCAGGATGCGTGTTTTTGCAGATGGCAGAACCGTGTAAAACACTCTCTATCTCACTCATGCCAAACTACTGCTTGAAGTCTGCATCAACATAAAACGACGTTGGTCACGTGGTGATACGATGCGTACGAAACTCGCAGTGTTAGCCTCGTGGCGTGGTCGCTGCAATCGAACGTACGCGTAAAAGTTCATGCATAGAAATCCACAGCTGTGGCTGGTATATTCTGCACGTTCTTAAAGGCACGCCACGAATTCGTCATTCACAGTATATGATAACTGTGAATTTTGTTTAGAATTTACCTATGCTGGAGGTATCCGTAGATATTTTGTCAGTGAAAACTACTCCAATTCGTTACATCTTACCTATTGATTAGAGCAACGCCACTGGTGGGGATGTACTGTATTATTGATGGTACTAAGAATGTCCTACTGGTCCCTATGCCTGAATATATGGATGTGGCTGGCTACGCATTCCCGCAACACGTACGCTGCGAGTCTTTCCGGCCACTTTTTCTGTCTACGTTTCTTGCGTTACTGACCTCGCCGAAATGCTCTCAGCCGTCTCGCTCCGTGCTTCCCCTTCAGTCCGCTCTTGAGCAGTTCCAGCATGTTCCTCGCTGCGTTGACGTCCCTGTTCCAGAAGTTGGCCTTTGTAATGGGGTGACCAGATCCATTACATTGGATCGAAGGCGGAAACAGGCATTGTGATCAGCTTGAGCTCTCGTTGAATTCTATCTTTTCCACAAAAAATAGGAAATGTGGACATTCTCGGCACCTTTCATAATAAATGTCTGGTACGAAATGGTACTCTTTATTTAATCTTTAGAATTTTGCTCTTAAAATAGTAAAATGGAGACACGTTGCCACGAGAAGTGTGGGGATGGTGGTAAATTCGTACCAAGCCCATACCAATAGCCAAAGGTATGCACAAAGGACATTAGTCCATCGTCGTTTCGCTCGTCAAGTGTGTCGCAACTTGCTGCATCTCAAGATACACCGCATGGTTTCCTGGAGACATTAAAAATGTATTTTATTTTAAAACCATTACGTTTTGAGTTCATAGACTAAGGATACATGCACTGGTACATGAACCATAGAATCACTGATACGGCACTATACACATCGCGTAGCTGATCTTCAACCAACGAAGAAAAGCCGTGTGGTGTACTACATCCAGTAGAAGCTGTTTTAGCACGTTTCAACGTTGCCGTGAATTCTACCTCCAGCCAGTTGGACCACACAGTAGTCATTCGGATTGACTATGCTCAGTGCATAGTGTAAACATGCTGATGTGTGATAAAACATGTGAGAGACACCATCTCAAAACGTTAACTGCTTTAGTACAAGCTTCACCCTCATCCCATCTACGCAACGTACACAATCTCAGAGAGTAGTTTCACATCGAAGAGGTTTCCTTTTTTCCTGGCTCAATACTTGTTTTCCAACAAAACCGTCGAATCTCGAATACGAGCAGAATGAGCCATGTAAAGGATGTACTGGCAGGTTCGTAGAGCGAGTCATCTACTCGATGCCGACTCGGTTTTCGCAGATTCCTCGTTGATAATTTGACTCCCTTGCTACATGACGAGAAACAATGGAGCATACAGTACATATGTTGCTGTTCATCGTTGCTAACAAAGTTACATTTGGCGATGTTTACTATGAGACCTGTACACCTCATTAGTTTTTAAAGCAAATGCGTGAATTTAAGGCTCGTTGTGGTTCACTTCGTCGATAGTACTTCGAAGTAGTATACAAATGGCAACTATCATCCACGGAAAATTCATCGTAGCAAATTTAGCACCGAGTAATGTCCCAATCACCCGGTGAACATCGTGCCAGTTGGCTGCGGACTTCGTAGTTTTCTCCACATGATTGATCCATATGCTACAAGCCATTCATTATGAGGATGTTGTACACGTTGTCCATATGCTCACAGACGTTGTCCCTTGTTAACAGGCTTCTGCCGGATAAAAGCGAATAGTCTGTCTGGGGGGTCCCAGTTTGTAAACAGCGGGATGCAGACCTGCGACCCACGGTCTTCTGCCGTCTTTAGACAACGAATTGTGATTTTGAGTTGCACGTCCCATTTCTTAAGCACGCCAGTGGCGACTGGATTCAACGCCATATGATATGCAATTACCAACAGGTATTACGCATGACATCGTTTGCTGGAGCTCCCCAACTCAATCAATGGCAGCCAGGCCTCTCTTTATTCAGCAAAACGTGCGACAGTGTGAGGAGTTGAATGGCAATAGGAGATGGAGGTAGCGAAGTTCGTGCATGACCTGGGAGAACTGCGCGTGAAGTTGGACCGGAAACAGTACACAGCTGGAGATCTCCTCCAAGGTAAAGGCTGCCTCCGAGTCCACAAGCGCGTCCACATCTCCGACTTCACCGTTGTTATTGAAGGTCGAGAACATATTTCCTGGGGGACAAGTCAGGCTCAACAGGAACTTCAGGGTCGTCAACTCCGCGGCGACAGCACAACAAAGATGTACTACGGACACAAGTGCGTTGTTTTTAGACTATTGCTGGAGATGGTCTTAGCCCGGTAGACTAACGCTTGGGTTTGCTGGTAAATCGACAGATCACGCTTGTAGATGCTCCGGCGAAATATCAGCCAGGGGCCTACGAATTCCCGTTTAGCTATCTTCTACCAGAATCTCTTCCTAATTCGTTCAACATCGAAGACCGACAGTTGATTGAGATGTGGGACATTGAGTCCTATATATCATACAATGTTCGGGCGTCAATACGTGCCGTCGGCGCGCTTAATCCCAACATTGAAGCCTGTCGGCAATTCGTCTTGCAGCGGCCACCACTCGATCACCCCGTGAGACCTGTAGAGAAGTTTTCGACTGAAAGAGTGCGGGTGTTTCGTGTACTCTCTCGTGGAATCTGCACACTATCGGCTTCGCTTGACCACGACGTAGTGTCGGCCGGCGACACACTAACAGTTTTTACCAGCGTATATAACCAATCATCCAAGGATATGATGGGCATGTCGGTGCGTCTCATCGAAGACCTGGCAGTGGACGTCCCGTTTCGAACCCAGAAACGAGGATCCACAGTCATCTGTCGTCGGGACTTCCCTGGAGTAAGAGCTGGGCGCCAGTCAGACCGAGCGTTGTCTGTAAATTTGGTGACGGAAACACGGTGGAGCGTAGAGTCTATTAATCCGACGATGGCATGCCATTTTATCCAGTGGAAGTACCGACTCGTTGTCACGTGCAGTTTTCGACTGTGTGGTAATGTGAAGGTTGAATTTCCGGTGACTGTATCATGCCCATCAAGAGCTGCGAGGATGTCGATGGCACGAATGTCAGGCATATTCTCATCTCCTGTGGGAGTCGAGAACGTACCTCTGGGCCCTAGGTCCATGCCAAGAATATTGTCCACCCGAATCTCAAATATTCGACAGGATACAAAGGCAATTCCGCAGTCGAGCAATTAAATCCAAAGTGCTGGAGGGAAGCGACTAAATTTATGGTTTTGACTTCTGGGTCGTGAGGTTCTTTGATCACTACGGTTGACAACTCCAGTTCTATTCTTTTTGTAAAAGCTCTGGCTGCATTTGCTCTCTAGGAAAAACTGTTCGACCCAAGAACGAATAAGCACCCACAAATGTACGTGGTTGGTGTGAATGATGCATCGTTGTTGAAACTTCTATCGCCAAGATGTCTGGGACTTGACTTTCGACGTATCAACTGTACCTTGAAGTACTCAACTATCTTCTCTTAAAAGTTTATTGTGGCCTTTCGGTATAACCGTTTAAAGGTTTACGGTACTGCGAATCATTGACAGATTACTGACTGGCTACTGACGTTCAAAAGCTATCCAAGTTGCACTCGTATGTAGCAGACGGACACCAAGATGCTGTTACCCACGGCAGAAGCACTCGCTTGTCGTGAACACACGTTAAAGAACGCGTGCTTGTGAAACCTGTCACTAGTCGTGCAAAACACATTCAAGTTACGTGTTTAATCTCCCGAAAGTCTCAGTTGCAGTGTCAGTCATTCCACAATCTCCCTCTAACAGCTCAAGCCTCTTCAACACCACCTCTCTTTCTAATGAACCTCCGTGCTTTCTTCGTGGCAGCTGTAGCTTCATTGGCTTGTGCACAGGCCGACGTGATCTCCCACGACCAGGTCGTTCCATTCGCACAACCCACAGCCACTACGACTTTGCAAGCTGCGGGCATCAAGTTCAAGCCACAGATCCACATCTCAAACGGTTGTCACCCGTACCCAGCAGTCAACAAAGATGGTAATACGAGCGGTGGTCTCAAGCCAACGGGTTCCGCTAGTGCTGGATGCAAGGGCTCCGGCTACGGCAGTCAGATCTACGGCCGAATCACAACGTACCAAGGGGTCTACGCCATCATGTACTCGTGGTACTTCCCTAAGGACTCTCCGATCACGGGGTTGGGCCACCGCCACGATTGGGAGCATGTTATTGTGTGGGTGGATGACATCACCCTCACCAACCCGTCGATCGTTGCTGTATCGCCGTCAGCACACAGCGGATACAACATCTATTACCCGCCCAAGTCTGGTACGATTGACGGCTACAGTGCTAAGGTGGACTACTCGTCGAGCTATCTGGTCGTCAACCACGCACTGGACAGCACGTCGGACGCTGGAGAAACGCAGGACCTCATTATGTGGGACCAGCTAACTGACGCAGCGCGTACCGCGCTAGAGAACACGGATTTTGGCGACGCTAATGTGCCGATGAAGGACGCCAACTTCCAGGCCAAGCTAGGCAATGCTTACTATGCTTAGAGGAAACGATTAGCTGCTTTAATTTTGCATCAAAACTAGGTATAACTCTAGTATCCATTCAAGCGACTATCCTACTCACATTTAAGAATTGTCGTTTTTGTCCCCGACTGCTGCAGTTAAGTTGCCGCCCTTTACAGTAGCAGCAAGCTCTAGAGCATGATTCACGGTTCGTAGATACTTTTAGTAGCGGTGTCATTGACACATTTCACAGGGGAGCCCACAGTGTGCTGACGGCGAGACAACCAGGAGCCTCGGGTTTGTGGCATCTGGGTTATCGATCCGCAAAATAACGTGCCCCATGTCGTGGCAGTGACTCAACCAAAAGACGGCGGGCCCTTGGGGCATTATTTTCTTCTATTGCTGTGATCATGCGCTACGCTGAGCCATGGATTCTGTATCGGCCAATGTGTGTCTCGCAAGGATTGATATCGAAGTCGCCAACAGATTAATACATCGAGCTATTAATGCGCTGATCTAGTGTGTGCATCCACCTGGGACACTTGTCACCAGCATTACCACAGTCAAAACTCCAAGAAATGCAGCAACGTCGGCAACACACGAGTATCGCATCTCGCCTGCGAACGACGCTCGATCCAAAACGCCCATACGATGCTCTTGTATGTCGCGTGCTTCTCTTCGTCAAACACTAAACCAAGAGTTCGACGATCGTTCGGATCACGTGTATTTACTCAGCCATATAACCACGCGCTACTCCATTTCGAGCTAGTCTTTCGCATGGCCGTAGGTTCAGCACGATCAATTGCCGAGCGAAAACCGACGCTGTTGCACTCACTCGTCCTTCAAATTAGGCGACCCACGCACGGTAGACAATGCGACTACCGAACTTCTCGCCCTTGGGTAGAAGCATCTGGTTCCTCCATTCCGGTGTGTTGATGGCGTTCACGAAACGACCAGGTTCCACAGCAAAACCCGAGCGAGAACCACGAGCAGACTGACCTGCAACAGCCGGGACGTCGTTCCAGAAGCCCGTGTAGAATTGGAAAGCTGGTTCTGTGCTCAGAACCTCGAGGTGCATCTTAGTGTCCGGGTGCGAGGCCGACACCAACAGCTGTAGTGGCAGGTTGCGCGTGTCAAGTGGGATACTCTTCGAGTCTTGGTTCATCAAGAAGCAGTGATCCACGTTGGGCTCCTTGACACCAAGCGTCAGCTTTTCATGGGCTTTAATACCTGGGAACGTCTCAACGGCCCCCGTGGGATATTACCGGCATCCGGGACGAGATACTGGTCCGATGCCAACGTGACTTCCGTACCGTCGATGGTCTCCCGATCCGACAGGTTGAAGTAGCTGTGGTTGGTGATGTTGATGGCTGTCTCCTTCACGTCATCCGGACCCACAAGCTCCGCTTCGTATTCGACCTCCAATTCGACCAGCTCCTTGCCGTTCTCGGTCCTGCTCGTGGTCTGGGTGTACGTGACCGTGAGTTCGATCGTACCGGGGAATCCCGAGTCTCCGTCGGGACTCACCAATTTGTACTGCACAGCATCTTTGCCATCGCGGCCTTTGATGGCGATGGGGTCCTCAAAGTCCTTGAGCCCCAGGTGTTGCCACCGTGCAGCGAGTTGACGCCATCATTGGCGATGAGGTCGTACGACTTGCCGTTAAGTTCCACCTTGGCGCCGGATACGCGGTTCGCGACGCGACCGACGGTCTCGCCAAAGTGAGGGCCACAGTGCTGAACGTAGAGCTCGGGGGTGGGGAAGCCCAGCACAATGTTGCGGTCACCGACACGGAACTCGTTGATTGTGGCGCCCTGGTTGAGGAATTTGACGGGCATCTCGGTGGGGATTGGTATCTGGGAGCTTGAGTTGTTGCTGGACAATTGAAGAATGATACAAATAGTTATCTGACGTGGTGAAGCGATGCATAAATACTGAACCAAGCAATGGATTGTTGTTGAAGTGGGCTTGAATGGTGAAATCTTTAGACATCGTTTATATAGATTTAATTAAAGAACGAAACTCGTTGCTAAAAATTGCAACACTTGATACGTGCAGCAGTTGCTTCAACTACAGCTGAGGTGACGATCAATGCATAGCTGTACACAGGTAGCTGATTGGGTTGGCATTTATCTGCATGGATAAATTCGCTGGCAAGGTACCAGGCCTTTCAACCACGGCCGTCTTCGTGTCATAGTAGTTAAGATTGACTGACATATTCTCGGATCCACCTACTGCGAGTGCGCGATGGGGTCAACCATATGAGCGCCCTCGGCAACTTATCAGGACATTTCTTGTCACACCCAGCAATACAAGCGACGCCTACAACATGCTGTATAATAGCATCGCTCAAGTTGTCGCATCGGAATCGGGATGGAAATGCGATGCAATCATTGACTCGAACTGTCAGCGTCTAATCTTAGCGATACCCGTCGCCATCGAATTGTGGCCGTGTTAATCCAAGTTTGAGCATCAGATGCGAGTTAGTGGTGACAGATCAATGCCACAGAAGGTTTCGTCTGTAGACATCGTGGTGAGACCTGGTCCAGCCTCTACGGTGAGCAGCAGGCCAGTTTCTTCGCTAGGGTCATTCACAACAAATCGTCAAGGACCAGATTCCAGTCTACGTCTAAAGTGTAAGTGGGAGTGCCTCTTGATTGGTAGGGCGGACCAGATATGGATGCATCTTGGTGATAGCTGTGGATCGGCGACTGAAAGGATTAACGGCAGGCTAACCAGTTGAGCGGAGCACGCTTGAAATGCTCGTTACCATCTCGGTCTCACTTTTCAAGTTGCGCGGCACCCCACATTGAGAAGTCCTCCACGTTGTCCCATGAACGTCTTCACATTTCTTGTCTCGGCTGCAATTTCTCTCGCCGCAGTGCAAAGTGCAGTCATCAGCCATGACGCCGTTGTGCCATTCGCTCAGCCTACACCCACGTCCGTCTCCCAGATCGCTGCTGTCAACTTTAAACCGCAACTTCACATCACCAACGGCTGCCATCCATACCCTGCTGTAGACGCAGATGGCAACACCAGTGGTGGATTGAACCCGACGGGTTCGTCCAGTGCAGGTTGCAAAGGATCCGGTTATGGCAGCCAAATCTATGGTCGCTCGACCTGGTACAATGGCGTCTGGGCCATCATGTACTCGTGGTACTTCCCGAAAGACTCGCCACTGACGGGCTTCGGCCACCGTCACGACTGGGAGCACATTGTCGTGTGGCTGAACAACCCAGCGATAACGAGTCCGGAGATCCTTGCTGTCTCAACGTCTGCCCACAGCGGATATACCGTTTACTACCCTCCGGATTCAGACTACCTGGATGGAAACAGTGCCAAGATCGACTACTACAGCGTATTGCTGATCAACCACGCCTTCCGTATGACGTCGGATGCTGGCGAGACACAAGACCTCATCATGTGGGATCAGTTGACGGATGCAGCACAAACAGCACTAGAAGATACGGACTTCGGAGATGCCAATGTACCATTCAAGGACGCCAACTTTGAGACCAAACTCGCAAATGCCTGGTATGCCTAAGCCTACGCGAATTTGGGTTTAAGTTCATAGCGACGAAGAGATATCTTCTAGATTCGCGCTTGTACAGCTGAACCGTGTTTAACAGCAAAGTAAACCCATTCATATACGCTGGAATTCCAACATTATCATTGTTGACGGTCCTTTGCGATGATGAAAAGGAGTCCGACTGACCAAGCATATGCTCCTTCGGGCAGAAAGTGTCGCTCTGTTCAAATTCAGTGCAGTGACGCTCCAAACGCTGGTCCAGCAAATGTGAACTGACTGCTTCGTACGTTCATACAACATAACTTACTCACGTGATGCAATCGAATCTACCGGATCAGTCTGCACCAGAGTCCCTCTGCCCGACAAAGTTGCGGGCCATACGCTGTGGCTGCTCTCAAATCTTGCCGAGGTATGACCTGGTTCGAGGAGTCCTCTCCAAAATTCGTCACTTCCGAATTTGCTTCGCCAACCACTATCAGCCTCCATCCAGTCATCATGCACCTCCGCTACATCGCCCCCACTGCTCTTGCTGCGCTCACGTTCACGCAAGCTACCGTCATCTCCCATGATCAGGTGGTGCCCTTTTCACAGCCTACTCCCACCACAACAATTCAAGAAGTGGCCATCAAATTCAAACCTCAAATATACATCAACAACGGGTGTCATCCTTACCCCGCTGTCGACGAAGATGGAAACACTAGCGGTGGACTTGCTCCAACAGGGTCTGAGAGTGCCGGCTGCAAGGGATCTGGTTATGGTAGTCAGATCTACGGCCGCGCCGTCGAGTACGAGGGCGTCTACGCTTTCATGTACTCATGGTACATGCCCAAGGACGAAACACTCCCCGGACTTGGTCATCGTCACGACTGGGAGGCGTGTGTCGTCTGGCTCGACGACATCACACTGATGAACCCAACATCGTAGCGCTGTCGGCGTCTGCGCACAGCGGCTACAACGTGTACTACCCGCCCAGCTCCAGCTACCTGGACGGTGACAGTGCCAAGATCGAGTACTCATCGAGCTATATCGTGATCGATCATTCGCTATCAGCTACTTCTACTGCTGGTGAGACGCAGGACTTGATCATGTGGGACCAGCTGACGGACGCTGCTCGCGCTGCGTTGGAGGACACTGACTTCGGCAGTGCGAATGTGCCGTTCAAGGAGGCCAACTTCCAAACGAAGCTAGGCAACGCCTACTATGCATAGAGTACACCATTCTTGCATTTCAAGCTGAGCGCGTACACATTTTGAGTAGGATGGACAGATTGAGCGAGTGACTAAGAGCTCTGGTTTTGTGCATTCGTAATGTGACTGCTTGAATCTTATGACAAGGATATCACGAACCAAACGAAATGGCAAGATGCTCTCTAGGCAGATTGCTGGACCGCAAAGTTGACTGAGCACTAGTAAGCAGTTTCCCGGACCATATAGCATTGATGGTCAAACGTTGCAGCTTAGAGATTCGTTGAGATGCATCTGCTGCGAGTTACGGCCTGTGACGGTGCCATCCTTATCATCGCCAGTACGGTCTCTGTTTCAAGGGACAGGATCACCCTGTTCTTACCTGCAGATAAACGCTTCCTACTCAGCACCTGGAGCCTAGAGTGATATGCCAGGATTGTATGTCTCGAGTCGAGGTTTGACATATAGGACTTCATTCCTGCATTTGCTGAGCCACCAATCTATTCTATCTCATCACCTGGTTGCTTTTTAATCAGTATTATGAACCTTCGCACTATTGCTGCTTCTGGACTCGCCTTCTTCGCCTGTGCTCAGGCTGCTGTTATCGACCACGACACCGTCGTACCTTTCGCGCAACCCACGCCAACGACGACGTTGCAAACACTGGCTGTCAAGTTCAAACCTCAAATATACATCAACAATGGGTGTCATCCTTACCCTGCCGTCGATGAAGATGGAAACACGAGTGGCGGGCTTAAACCAACAGGCAGTCAGAGTTCTGGCTGCACCGGGTCAAGCCTCGGGAGTCAGATCTACGGTCGCGCCGTTGAGTACGAGGACGTCTACGCTTTCATGTACTCATGGTACATGCCCAAGGACGAAACACTCCCCGGACTTGGTCATCGTCACGACTGGGAGGCGTGTGTCGTCTGGCTCGACGACATCACACTGGATGAACCCAACATCGTAGCGCTCTCTACATCCTACCACAGCACGTACCTTACGTACTATCCTCCGGACTCAGACTACCTGGACGGTGACAGCGCCAAGATCGAGTATTCGACGAGTTGGGTCATTCTGGACCACTCGCTGTCGGCTACGTCAACTGCTGGTGAGACGCAGGACTTGATCATGTGGGACCAGTTGACGGACGCTGCTCGCACGGCGCTGGAGGATACGGACTTTGGTGATGCCAATGTGCCGTTCAAGGAGGCGAATTTCGAGACCAAGCTTACCAATGCTTACTACGCTTAGCGTATTGAAGCTAACGTTGAGCCGTGGTTGGGAGTGCACCTCGTGGATAGGAGAGTGCTATAAAGAGTATTCATTTGTGGGCACTGCAGTGTTTCCAGCCAAAATTTAGTTAAGATAAGAACTCTACTAGTGCTTTTGTCTTTTGTCGCAGCCCTGACATTGCCATCGAGTTTTACACCAAAGCCTGCAGTTTGCTTGCTGCAAACTTGAAGTTACTGGTTGTCAGCGGGGGTAAGAGAGCCACTAACGATATCGGGCCAGGAATATCGTGAACGGAGCTTTCTCCATTGTCAATATTTTATGGCAGAGTTGTTCAGAGATTGACTACGAGTTTAGATGACAACTTCAGCCGGTTCAAGCTCTTTTCAATCAGTCGGTTCATCACAGACCAAGCTGACCAAGCTTTTTACTTATAGTAAGCATTAGCAAGCTTGGTCTCGAAATTCGCCTCCTTGAACGGCACATTGGCATCACCAAAGTCCGTATCCTCCAGCGCCGTGCGAGCAGCGTCCGTCAACTGGTCCCACATGATCAAGTCCTGCGTCTCACCAGCAGTTGACGTAGCCGACAGCGAGTGGTCCAGAATGACCCAACTCGTCGAATACTCGATCTTGGCGCTGTCACCGTCCAGGTAGTCTGAGTCCGGAGGATAGTACGTAAGGTACGTGCTGTGGTAGGATGCAGAGAGCGCTACGATGTTGGGTTCATCCAGTGTGATGTCGTCGAGCCAGACGACACACGCCTCCCAGTCGTGACGATGACCAAGTCCGGGGAGTGTTTCGTCCTTGGGCATGTACCATGAGTACATGAAAGCGTAGACGCCCTCGTACTCAACGGCGCGACCGTAGATCTGACTCCCGAGGCTTGACCCGGTGCAGCCAGAACTCTGACTGCCTGTTGGTTTAAGCCCGCCACTCGTGTTTCCATCTTCATCGACGGCAGGGTAAGGATGACACCCATTGTTGATGTATATTTGAGGTTTGAACTTGACAGCCAGTGTTTGCAACGTCGTCGTTGGCGTGGGTTGCGCGAAAGGTACGACGGTGTCGTGGTCGATAACAGCAGCATTTACGCAGGTAAGCAAGGTTATTACGGTAGTAACGATGGCGTGGATGTTCATATCGAAGAGTGCTGGACGAAAATTGACTCGTGTCATCGCGGAGTGTTGTGGGCGCACGCAAATTCGAAAATGAACGTTAACGAAGAGCAAGCGGCATCGACGCTGACTAAAATGGCCAGCTCAATGTTGTGTGGCACCCGAATGGGATATTCTTACTGTAAGACTACAGACAAATGTAGGCGGATCAGTGCTAACGATTCATAGCACATCCTTGCTGTCTTCTGCTTCGTTCCGCAGACGAGTGAAGCACTTCGGTCACCACACGAGGAACCTGCCAAATGCTCCCATCCGTCACAGTCTTCGCTGCACCAACACTATTGGAATGACTCGACTTCGAAGTCCGAGCCAACAATGAGCTGTGCAGCACCACACTATTATTTACAAGTGGCAATGACCCCAAGCGAGCGCGACGTAATGCCTCTGACCCGATCACCTCAGACAGTGTCCTGCAGCAATTGCCCGATTTCTGGCTAAACGCCACCACAAAAGAGGTCCGACGCTCGCGATTCTTTGAACAAAGCATGGCGATGAATCAGTCTCCGGTTGTCACCTTCCATCTGGATTTGTCGCGTACACTACGACTGACGCAAACAACGTAAACCTATGTCAATAATGGACTTCTCAATTCAACAAACATGTCATGGCGCGAGGGTACAAGGTGGACAGTGTATCTATTCGTCACGCTCGAGTCCAGCCTCGACCCCGAGCAGATTCAGTCTGAATTTCAGACCAATTCTCAACGGAATAGATAACGATACCGTATTTAATTAGCATGACTTTCCTTCCTACGGAGTCGAAAGCGCTGGGGCGCTGCGGGTAAATATCACAACAAAAATGCGTATCCAAGTTGTATTAGAAATCTTGCTTACTTACGGAAGACGGGAGCGGGTGCATGGCGCCTGCTAGGTTAAGCCACTGCTGGATGGAGGGGGAAATAGGTTTACTCCGGCTTGACGTCACGGGGCACGGCGTCGTGGCGGCAGGCGTCGTCGACGGGGCATCAGTTTCCGGCAGCGAAGTCACGGGGCATGGCGTAGTAGCCGCGGGGGTCGTAGCCGGAGCAGTCGTCAGGGAGCGACGTCACCGGGCACGGTGTCGTCGCAGCAGGCGTGGCGTCCGGGAGGGAGGTGACCGGACAAGGCGTCGACGTGGGCGCCTCAGTGTCCGGGAGCGACGTCACGGGGCACGGAGTCGCAGTTGTATCCGGGAGTGAAGTTACCGGGCACGGGGTGTCAGGAAGAGACGTAACCGGGCACGGAGTATCCGGAAGTCACCGGACACGGAGTATCCGGTAGAGAGGTCACTGGACAAGGCGTGTTTGGCAGCGATGTCACAGGGCAAGGCGTGTCTGGCAGCGATGTCACCGGGCAAGGCGTGTCTGGCAGCGATGTCACCGGGCAAGGCGTGTCTGGCAGCGATGTCACCGGGCAAGGCGTGTCTGGCAGCGATGTCACCGGGCAAGGCGTGTCTGGCAGCGATGTCACCGGGCAAGGCGTGTCTGGCAGCGATGTCACCGGGCAAGGCGTGTCTGGCAGCGATGTCACCGGGCAAGGCGTGTCTGGCAGCGATGTCACCGGGCAAGGCGTGTCTGGCAGCGATGTCACCGGGCACGGGGTGGTGGCGGTGCCACACCCCACCGACGGCAACACGCACCCCCACGTGTCTCCGTTCACGATGGCGCACTCAGCGTCTTCGGGTGCCACAGACACTGCCGTTCCAAGACGGCAGGTAGTCGTGGCAATCAGCGATGGCCACGTCTCCCTTCAAGGGACACGCCGTACCGGCAGGCGATTCGCCCGCACCGGAGCACATGGCACCGCGAGACGCTGGCGAGTTGTAGGTGGCGTCGCGACAGAGCGACACTGGCAGATCTTCCAGGGCCGCCACGGCGGATACGGCCACAGCGGCGCACATGAGCACAGCGAACGTCTTCATACTTTCCGTCGAGCTGCAATGGGGAAAAATCCGCTGCAAAACTGAGAAAAGTGGGCACTGAAAAGCACTGGACTTGGGTCGATTACGACGGCAAATTCGAAAGTGGCGGTGGCACTGCAAGACGCGGCAAGTGGAAGAGGAGGATCCCTACATGGCGAACTTCCCTCGGTATCTGGTCGATACTGCTCCTCATTCCGTCCTGTCGCTTGTTCGTATCCACCGCTATTTACAAAAACGGGACGGAAAATCACGCGAGGTCAGTTTTAGATAATTTGAAGTTCACTTGAGTTCAGTATACTTGCGGCTGCATCGATGTGGCCGCCCACTCTTGTGCTTGAAACTGCGCCATACTGGATGCCAGTCAGAAATTGTGTCACAAGACCAGCACTCTGGCACTAGCATCGACCCGAAACTGCGCTGACACTCAGCTAATTTGCCCACTCGGCCATAACGAGATTCGAGGACGATCAAACAAAGGCATCTGCAAACAAAACTACTTGGGCACACTGCAGCAGCCTCTCGACTACATCCGCAAAAGAATGTAAGTTGAGTTCTGATACCACCGCCAGCAGTGGCAGTGGCAATCACGCTTCCCTTGAACATATGCGTTCCACTTCTCGTACAAGCACTTCTCCGACGTTGCTGTGCAGCCTGTAACGTCGGAGCGATGCAGCATACAGCTCTCCGAGGCGGAGACTCCGACGTGAGCAAATCGATTTGAACTTAACCAGCTGAAATGGCTGCCACAGTCACATCATCCGTGCACCTCCCGCCGATAGAATCGCTCTATCCCAACGCTGCATCGGCGGCATTGCCCCTACAACACCAGCACGATGAATTTCTGGAGCAAAATCGACTAGTTGCCTCGACTTGCTATTGTGGTAAAGGATCAAAGGTCCTAGCTACTTGCAGTCCACAAACGACCATGGCTTGGAATGATTAGCTTTGTTAGATCTGGAGGACCCAGGCAAAAAAAAGAAAAAAAAAAGCGGATAATCTGAATGAATACTTTTGGGGATACAAAGACTTTTGTGTTCTTGACAACCGTGGCACCAATCGCACCGGCTACACACATGATGTTGAAGTTAAAGGCAATTGCGCTAGCTGGGAACCATCTATTGCAAGTTGCACTGCAACACCTCGCCTAGCTTGATCGATAATCCCAACCCACTGTAGTCACTCCCTCAGCAACATTCGCTCCCAAAGCTGGCAGCTAGTGCAAGCCCAATGTGCAACGTCAGGAAAATCTCGCCGGGTCTTCAACTGTCGTGTCAGCAACGATCCTCCTGACATGTTCGGCGGTCTTCTACGTTGCAGTCCAGAGGGGTTCGAACACTATGGATAGGTTTGAGACGGTATCACGTTGAAGTCGAACAGTGCGAGGGCGTGCATGGACAATCGCTGCAGAGCTCCCGACCGATCGGAACGGCTCCAGGCAGATCGATCATTCCTCAATTTGCCTCTTCAACGACAAATCCGTCCAAGCCAAGCTTCTACCCTCCCACCCTACTCCCAAGATGAAGTCATTTGTTGCCGTCATTGCCACCATCGCCGCGCTCACGTCCCAGGCTTCTGCTGCCACGTGCTCCACCGCCGTGCTATCTGCCCTTCTGACGAACCAGTACATCGATCAATGTTCGTCGGATTCCGGCTACGTGTTCACGGCTGCCAGCATCCCCACCGCGGAGGTTATGGAAAAGATGTGCGCCTCCAGTGCCTGCAAGAGCCTCCTCGCCGATGCACAGGCCATGGACCTGACGGAGTGCACGCTGCCTGTGGGTGATGGCATTAACCTGCTCGGCGACCTCGTCGACTACGTGCCAGAGCACTGCCCAGCCACTGACGCCCCGGCGAATGACTCGCCCGCCACGCCCGCCACGGAAGCACCGTCGACTCCGACCACGGAAGCACCGTCGACTCCGACCACGGATGCACCTTCGACACCGACCACGGAGGCTCCCACCGCGTGCTAAGCGGACTGCCAACTCGACTCGTACCTGCTTTCAGCGGTTGCGAGTACTTCGCTGGTTTTTTAGCTTCGTAAGTGCCTCGACCTTGATACGGTAGTTGTAGGCTTGCATATTCTAGCCATTTCAGACTATCAATCGCCATTGTAGTGGCGACGTTAACCAACAGAATGACCATTTTACTGTGAGAACAAAATGTTGGCAGATTTTCGTCTTTGTGCTGGTGTTTGAAAGCTTAGTCAGGCTGAGAATACTTTGGATCGCAAACACTTATTACTATCTGGATGTAACCCACCTGTTGATTTCGGTGCGTCTTGCCCGAGGACGAATGCTTCAACTCTATCCAAGCTTTCACAGCGTCGCACTCTGTTCCTCTTGCTGTATCCTGACATGCTGGGTGCTGGAAACGATCTGCAAGCGGCAAAACCGCAAGAGATCTCGCCGTGACCATGGCAGCCGCCCGCATTGCGGCCAGCAACAACCAACTTGCACGCTCACATCGCTCATTCTTCAATTTTCCACTCAGCGACAAATCTACAACAACCACCCCACCCCCACAACATTCTCAAGATGAAGTCCTTCACCGCCACCATCGCCGCTTTCGCCGCCGTCGTGTCGACCGTCACCGCTGCCAGTAGCAGCGGATCCTATGCGGATTGCTCCACATCAGTGCTCTCTGCTCTACTGACGGATCAGTACATTGATCAGTGCGCCTCGGACTCCGGCTACGTATTCACGGCCGCCAGCATCCCGACGCAGGACGTCATTGATCTTATGTGCGCGTCGACGGCATGTAAGAATCTGTTAGCCGATGCGCAGGCCATGGACCTTTCGGAGTGCATTCTCCCTGTGGGTGACAACATCCTGCTACTTTCCCAACTGATCGACTACGTTCCAGCCAACTGCCCAGCGTCGTCCTCGGCTCGACAACGAGCAGCACGTCGACGGCCACCACGGCCTGAGCACGTCCTCGAGTTCGGCTACGGCTACGGAAACCCCGTCCACTACGACTGCGACACCATCGACTACCACCTCCACGACGACGACGACTACCTCCACTGCGACGGCATGCTAAGTGCGAGGACGAACGAAGACTTAAGTTTGCTAAGTCTCGCTTGGAAACACTCATCCAGCTTTACTTCGCTACGATGAGATCACTGCGTTTTGCTGTTTTCATTCAAGATTATCCTAGACTTGTTCGCAGCGTCAAGGCAGCTAACTACTTCGTGACTGCATCGTCGTTGGCGCAGAAGCCTAAGGGGAATACACTGTGGCATTTTGCTTTACGTTTGGTTTTGGTTACTTGCATTGTTTATCGATACATTAGTTGGGAAAGCATGCAATGCACCAAAACGCGATCCACAATGTAAATGATAGCAATCGATAATTTCGAGCCTTTTGATTTGATTTGCGGTTATCTACGCCCGGCATTTGGAAGATCCGGCAAGGACCTCCGTATTTAAACGATTGCCAACTCGAGTCTTGTGTGACCTATGAGATGTGGCCTTTCCACTCGAAAGGATAACTAGGACTCGAACTATGTGGGTTTCAACTACGAGCACACTTTTCCTCATCGGTTAAACGGATAGTATTTAGCCTTGATAGTCTGTAGCAGCCAGCGTAATAATTGACGCGTCGTGGTCACATTTAGGCTCCAGCACAGAGTGCAGCACAGCATTCACAAGATCAGGCTGAGCAGCTCTATCAGGTTGTTGAAGATAGCGCTCACGAGCACGTTGTTTGAGACGGAGGGTGACGTGAAATGCGACCAGCACTGAGTGTCACGCTTGGCGACTTCAACTCCAACTACTGTGCAGGTCAAAAGAGTGTCACTCCCCTCTGATTCGCGTAGAAAGGCCTTTACGAACGCCGGAAGTTGGATATTATCCCAGCAAAAATCCGATTTCCCGCTTTTCTCAGGCTGGTGGTCATCACCGTGTCGGAATCTACGCTGCCGGTGGTGTTGATGAACGAGACCGGATGCGTCTTCAGATACCGTGTATCTAAAAATCGTACTGTTAGCACCCTGTCAACCATGAAGGCTCTGCGTATCGGTATCCTGCTTGATATCGCGGCTTTTCAACTTAGATGAGCACTTCAGAGCCCAAATCGTGGACCACGATCCATTAGATCATCAAGTAGGTAGAAGTCACGCAAGCCGGTGTTGGAGGTTGTTCTCAGAACGATTTTGTTACTCGCAGGTTGAGATCAGTCTAAGGGCATCTCGTAAAGCACGCAGGTCTCCTGTGATTCGTCGTGGGGAATTGCTGACACATTGAAGCTCTATGTAACCCCGGGCTGAACACTGTTGAAACGAGCTTCAACCGGCCGGTGAGATGGGCACCCCGCGTCTTTCTGGCGCGAAGGGCGATAACGTGGCACGGACACTGTGGACATCAACTTGACTCGATACCGCTTACTACACCACTAGGGGCGGGACATATCAACGACGTTGCTTCAATGTTTCCCGATCTCCTCCTGAGACCTGGTCGGCTTACCAAAAACTTCATCCCTTTCATCTCTTCGACTTACCAGGTACCAAAGCTGCGATACCATCTCTTGATCGTTACTTGGCAATTTATTGGTTGCTGTAACAAACTCTAGCCAACAACGACTATAGTCCTTCTCCTTCTCCAGCTGAAGATGAACCTCCTGATCACTGTGGTGGTGGCTGCTGTTACCTTGGTCTCCGGCGCTTCGTCTTCCTCGTGTTCAATTGCCACGCTGTCGAAGCTGCTCTTGGACCCATACATTGATCAATGCGCCACTGATTCTAAATACTGTTCACATCTGGTGTTCAACCAGATGAAGAAGAGGTAGCCGGAATGTGCGCTTCAGACGCATGCCACAGCCTACTGGCCGACGTGGAAGCTCTGAATTTGACCGAGTGCACGCTGCCCATTGGCAACAATATCAACTTGTTCGCGGACTTGATCGATTATGTGTCGGACCAATGTGATGCAGACACTCCTGCACCAACGCCTACGCCAGAGCCGACGACCACCACACCAACACCAACCACGACTACTCCAGCGCCAACCACAGTTGTGGCTTCGTGCACTTCTGCCCAACTAAGGTACCTCCTAACGAGCAGCTACCAGAGCCAGTGTGCCACCGATGCAAGCTACACTTTCACAGCCCCTACGCTCCAACAGATACTCAGGTGGCTGCGATGTGTGCTTCATCGTCCTGTGTCAACCTATTTGCTTACGTTGCGTCGATGGTTACGGCCGACTGCCGCATTCCGGTGGGCGGCAAAATTCTCCTTCTAGCAGATCTGGTGGACTATGTCACTGATGAGTGTGAAGCTGATACGCCCGCATCAACAACAGTGACGCCCGAACCGACAACAGCAGCTCCGACCCCTGAACCAACGATAGTAACCCCAACACCGACCACCTCGACGCCCGTAACAACTTGTGGCATTAGCGTCATCTCAGCTTTGCTCACGGATCCGTACATCGACCAGTGCGCGGCCGATTCGGGATACTCGTTCACGTCTGGTGTGCAGCCCGACGCCGAAGAGGTCGCCGGCATGTGTACATCGACTGCATGCGCCAACTTGTTGGCCAATGTCGAGGCGATAGAGTTGTCGGAGTGTATTTTGCCCATTGGTAACAAGATCTACTTGTTCCGGGACTTGGTGGACTATGTGGCAGATCAGTGTGCTGCATCTACGGAGACCCCAAGTACCACGACTCCAAGTACCGAGACTCCGATTACTACAACTCCTGGTACCCAGTCCCTAGTACAGGAACTCCGAGCACTGACACACCAACAACAGAAAACCCAAGTACAGATACTCCGACTACAGCCCCTGGCACGCAGCCCAGTACTGTAACCCCGACCACTGACGCCCCGAAAACGGGTGCCCCAAGTACTGGCACACCAGTCACCAATACTCCAGCACCCGATACGCCGACAACCGAGACTCCAGAACCAACGTCGCCGATCCACAACTCCTGCTAAAACGCGCAGATCGAAAAATGCAGGCCAATTGCTAGCATTTCCCAGTCAGAACCTTGCATTTTCCCGGATTTTCACGTGTTCATGGGGCTGACCAAGTTGGTGACGGGTCCTGAATTTTATCATTCATAATGCAAACACTTCCGATTCTTTGACTTTATCCTTCTCTACGAGGACATTATAACCATGGCGTATCGTTGATGCTATCATCACTTGCGCCTGTACTTCAATAATCACGCTGCGGAAGATCTACAACAGCAGTAGATAGACAAAAAGCTGTCTAATTTCCACCGCCACGCTGGCAATGTCGAAAATCTCCAAGAATGTCGTGGCTCCAGACGAAATTCCATTTCCTCCAAGAGATTTGTTACCATCTTGTTGTTAATCAGCAGCTTTTGTTTTAGGATATAGGTAAAAGGCCGATATTTTCACGATTTGATCACAGCGGAATGGGAGTTATGGCTTTCAACTTCCATCAGTATCGGACATACAACGATCAACCCGAATAGTGTCTCTCAACTTCAACTTGAAGTGTCAGCACGGTCAAGTGTCCTCGAGTGCGACGCAACACCTCCATTCATATTGAGGCCATTGTCGACTCTGCTTCGAATATCACAGACAGACAGAATATAACAGACAGCTCAGGTGCAAGTCTTTCCCTGACCTGGACGCTGGACCTCCCCGCACTCACAGCTTCCCAGAACTACATTCATTCTGCATCTGCCACTCTTCCTCTCTGCACACCAAAGCAACATGAGCTCCAAGCTGCCATCGGCCTCGACCACTAGAAAGACACCGCCGGATACAGCGCTCGATCCAACAGGAAGCAGCAGCGAGAGCGACGACGGCGCGGCATTCAGCGAAGAAGAAGAAGACGCGGAAAACACCTCGGAAGGAAACGGTAACACGCGCAGGAGATACCGACAACGGATCCACTTCAACCTGGAGCAACTGCAGGCGGTGTATCATCTTCCCTCAAGACGGTGAGGCCTTGGTAAACTTGCCACTTGATACCGCGCCAGAGGCCTCGTATTCTGTTGTTGTCTGTGTCTATGATTGGATATAGGAGTCCACCAAAAGTGCCAAACGACGTTGACGACGAGCGAGTTGTGTCCAGGCGGCCGAGAGACTTGGGATCTGTGAAGCAGCTCTAAAGCGCATCTGCAGACGCAACCACATCCACAAGTGGCCGTACAGACAGCTGTCATCGGTACATCGACGAATCGACGCATTGGAACGCCGACGCAGGATCAATGAAAGGAGCAGCCGAGAAGAAGATGAGAATGGCTCGACACTTCTACTGTCAACCGACAGGTTAGAGACCTCGTCAACGTCTGCCCCTCCACAAGACATTATACCGGCGTTTTTCAATGCGAGGATGAACCAATTAGAAGCGGAGAAAGATCGGATCATTCGATCTGCCCACGTAAAACGTCGACCGAGGACGGAGGACCAACATCATCCCCAAGCTCAAGCACGATGCAGCCGCAACGACTGGTGCCGGGAGAGACGCTGACTGTGCATCTCCATGGCTACAACAACTCCAGTCTTGCGCACTCTCCACCACTGAACCTCAGTCGAGTCGAGAGAGACTTCCCGTTGCTCTTCCTAGCCAACGTCTGCGAGTCCGTCCGAGCTTACAAGTAGCAATCGGATCTGAAACAAATTTTGACGAATCAAACGCGTTTAAACCACTTGACACAACTTCAAAAACATCTTGACGTGCGCTTTTACAATATGACGCAGTCAATAAAGATCATCTAACTATGCTTATGTTCACCCGCATGCTCTTGATGTTTGACTGTTTGTTGACTATCATCTGTGCGTCTGTGAAAGTTATTGCATAGACATCGGACACACTAGGGTCGATACGCACGTTCGTCAAGAATCACATTTCACTGGAAGTTGGACGTTGACTGCAGCCCAAGACTTGCTGCGCCGAGTCGCTTCACCAACATCGTCAATTTCTTGCGCTCTCCAGACGTTGACTCCTGGAAAATGTGCATTCTGCTAGCTGAGACCTTTGGGTGACGAGACACATATTCCCTCATCTTCCGGTCAAGCTCGCCCACGTTGCAAACGGGCTGCAAGAGCGGCGCCACCAAGTGCGAGGTGATCGCAAAAAGAGGCGTGACTCGAATTCGCTGATCTCGTGGAAAACTCCGTTGTCAGAATCAGCACTCGGTTTATCAGGCTTTTCTTCCTCCTTTGGTGCAAATGGTCTTCGCGTCGCCCCGTGGTCCAAGCCAAATCCACCAAATCCGGACGGCCCAGCTGTCGTTGAGCCAAACTTAAACTTGGCTGGTGCAGGCTTCAAACCATTATCACCCTCTGTAGGATTTGGTTGGCCGAATGTTGGCTGACAATATCCCCAGTCTGCAGACCCCTTAGTAGTTGGCTTCAAGCCCTTCCTAGCTGACTTACTCGTTTTGTCTGTAAGTGTCAGATTTTTCGCGCAAATAATCATTCGAGAGACGCTGCTACAATATTAGACAGTAAATGAAAATGAGTCAGTATCATCGACACAAAAACAACAAAAATGGAATCACAGCAGTCTCATACCTGTCCAAGGATTTGGCCTTCGACGATGTAGTGGGTGACACCACAGGAGGAAGGTAGAGCTCGTCAAGCGTCGTATTTTGGAACCCCTTCGAATCCAGATACAACTCCACATTGTTGGCAAGAGTCTTCACTTCGGTAGCTCTTTCCGAAGACATTTCCTTGGTTCGCGCCGCAATTTTGAGAACTTGTGCGTTTGCTGGGTCGAACTCCAAAAACGATTTTTCCAGACGCTGAACCAAGTCTTCCTCATCGATCAGCAGCTCGTTCAGGCGCTCCCACAAAATGCTGGCAAAAACAAGTGCAAATTAACGAAGTGCCCCAGACGCCGGACTTCACCTTCTCTTTCTCCGATGCTTCAATCACCTTCTGGATCAGGCTTACAATGTGAAGAGTCACATTTTTCAGGATTTGACCAAGATGACTAGCCACGTATGAATGCTGAGACTCCAGTAACAACAACGACGCAGCCAGCAGTGGCCCGGTACCCGCCCCGACCAATTTCTTCAATCCAAACGGGGTTAAAATCAACTCGTGCTCTTCCCGCGAATTAAGAAAATCTGCGTGAATCAGGGTCGCAAGCTGTAGCATCTCATTATCGACACATTCCAGCAGTCCAGGTAAAAGCGGCCTCACTAACTCCAGCATCTTCTGCCGCCCAGCCGCCGGAGAAGTGCCCTTCAGAAAACTGTCCACGATATCTTGCCCGTTAATCCCCAGCTCTACCAGCTTCTTTTCAGCCTCAACTTTTTCGCTGTTGATCTTGATGAGAGTATGGGGGACCCATACTGCACGGACATGGTCTGCCAGCATCTTCTCCAGTTTCGTTGCCAACACAGAGCTGGACGCAAGCTTACGCTCAATGTATCCTGGAAGGTTTTCTTCAAGCCACACATTTTCCTCAGTCTTGAACGCACCCAAGGACCATTCTGGGGACACGCGAGTGTCGCGGTTCTTCACAGCAACATAGCCTTCTTTTAGATACACAATATCGCGCGACGTTCCGTCCAGACGATTCATGATCTCAGCCAAGGGGCCTTCTGGGTTCGACGTGTCCAAAGAGCGGTCAACCATGGTCAATACACCGATCGTACTATCCATGAGATCATATTGCTGCACCAACTGGAACGCCTGCGAGTTGCGCACACGCTCAAACGCCGGTATAACAGCCAGCACTAACGTGTGCGGCATTTGAAGGTACTTCTCCACCAGTGCTCTCGTACGCTGCATCATGTCGTCAGGCTCATCAATCAATCTGCCCGCGACAATCCCCGGTAGATCAATGAGATTCAGATTAGGTACATGTGGGGAGCGCACTTCAATCTCCAGCACATGGTCCACAACACCTTTAAGCTTCTTCTCCTCGTTCTCCTCTTTAACAATCATCTCCATCCACTCACTCATGCGCTCAGCTGCCTGTTCAGCTGTCAGTTCCTTCTCCGAGGTGACAGGCTCCCTGTCATCTGAATACACCAGTTTCATCTTAATCTGATGCTTAATGGCGTCCTCAGACGGCGGAGTACTGTGATGCGGCATTAGCTCCTGATCTCCATCCACCACGTCACGTTTTGGCACGTGACGCATTTTTAGGTGGATAGGAGACGCGTACATATATCCTCTTTACGTGGGAACAGTGGCATCATGGCCAGACTCTCTAGTACACTCGACTTGCCACTACTCTCCTGTCCTACCACTACAATCTGAGGAGAGCGAGCTCTACGTCCTTCAGCACGCTCGTCACGCCCTCCATGATGCGGTAGAAATTGCCTACATAGCCACTGAGCACAGCGGCGCTGATACCGGAGGGTAGGGGAGACGTGGAAGCTTCCGTTTCGGTTGAAGAAGCCTCCGAGGTGCCTCTTTCTGCGTTTTCTTGGGCTAGAACTGGCGCTTCTTGGGCTACTTCTTGACGACGCAGTGCGGCTTGGAGAGACGCGTAGGAAGTAGCTCCGCCGCCTGCTGAGACATATGTGGTGTCTGTGACGCGCATGAAGACAGAGTTCTTGGGGTTCTTGGCTTGGGTCTTGGGCCTTTGAGCGCGGAATGCGGAATGCAAAATGATGGCTTCAAGGTCAACATGGGATAAAATGATAAATAGTTCTGATATAAGGCTAGTTTAATAATATATATGTTAAAAACTGACTCAGATTTTGAGATAAAGACGTTGAGAATTAAGATTTGACTTGGGCTAATTTAGTAGATATTAATATTGACGTTGAGGAGAGTGAGTGTTGGTCATGGTGATGTAGCCATCTTATGAAAAACAGACCTACAGTACCGGTTGGCATGAACACCAAAGCCAAAAGTGTGAGGAGATTCACCACATAGCTATCCTTCTACATCCGAACTATTGACGGGTCTTCATATAGAATAAGCGTATGTACAAGCGCCTTTGTATTTAATGAATATAAAGTCCACGTTCAAGACTCGAGTATTTTTTGTGCATTCGTATAAGGTCCCCATTCTTCAACTTCTCCAAATACACCTTGTACACAACCCACATCTGGTGGTTCTCCTTCTTAGATAGCCTGCCGAGACTCTTGTCGTAGTCAGCTAAATAGTAACCAATTCCAAGGTCCCTCATCATCGGCAGTTTGTCCGTTCTTCGCCCAGTGGTCAAAGTTGTGGCACCATTGGGCAATCTTCCCGTCGAATGTTCTCTCTTCGTCGTCCTCGTCGTTCTCATTATCGTGCAGATCATCGTTGCCGTCATCTTCAACGGTCTTACTTCTTCGCAGGAATCTACCGGTGTTCTGGGCAGCATCGATGGGCTGATCGAGAAAGACTAAGAGGGACTGGTCACCCACGAGTAGAGACTGCATCTACAACAAGCTAGCGACGTGAATGGGCGCCTAGCTTCTCGGATATTAGTAGTTGTTAGTTAGATAGAACTAAATGATCACAATATACCTTACCTGCAAAATGACAAATGGTTAGTGTTTACAGCGGTGGACAGTGCTATGAGGACATCCGCTTTTGTTGGACGGTTCTTGCTCAAAATTCACAGAAACGCGCCAATCATAACGCGCTATTTTCAGAGTTGCAATCCGATCCGTACTTGCCAAAATATTCTATTATGTATGAATAGTTGAAGTCATATAGAGGGTTTTGATAGAGGATTACGAAAAAATAGGGTGGAGCGTATCCAGGACGTATATCATGCACGAGCTAGGGAGTAGCAACATTGTGAGGTTAGGAGGAACACGGTAGCGAGATAGACTTAGAATAAAGATTCGTGTACGCGCCGGGTGAGAAGAAGTGCAATGAGTTTTAAAAAGCATCAGAAGACACGGCCAAGTGATGTGATAGGACACTGGTCCTAGATACTAGGGTGAACTAATCGGTTTAGGACAAGACATCGAACTGGGGTGCACCTTTGAGCCAGTTCAGTGTAAGATGTTAAAACAACTTCAGTTTGAGCACCGAGTATCTGTGAGCTGAGTTGAGAGTAAGGCGTTTGAGTACCTTCGGCAAACTTCTGAAAATCAATAGATACGATGGCTGCAGTGCGACCACGGCACTTAAACCCCTGACTAAAGTTATTATATGGGCCAAGACTCGCTTAAGCTTTTGATGCCCCTGTACAAGACTTTCGGTTGAGATGAAGGATGACGCCTTCATCCTCGTTAAGCAGAAAGGTACTTCAAGAGTTGTTGCTTTCACGAGGGTTTAGCTAAGATATATAAGAGCAATGTGCCGGTAGGTCCAGTGTGATTGCAGGGTAGGGCGTCCGTTGACTCAAGCAGGTCTAATTGTACTAAGGCATATTGGTACAGTCGAACGGTAAGATGTTTGATGCCATCGCTCTAACGATTAACGATGCTTTTACCGACTCGCCATGCGGGCAGTGCTCGGCTTGTGCTACTATATTTGTGATCCTAAGTTGTCCGGATACCACTCAATTTTAGTCCTTCCCATGATTGGGAATCATTTTTCGCTATAGAGCCGCGTGACGTCGCATATCGACAAGTCAAACCATTTGGAGTACTACAGTGGGGTACGTTCGGTTGTTTCGCGACGGTTTCCTGTCCAGCGTTTATTTAGATTTCGTGCAAGCAGCAATGGGCAAAGGTGTGATACAACAATCTGGATTTGGCGTGAAGAGGATGCTGGAGAGGAAGAAATCCTCACTTTGTTTTGAAGACGTAGAGATCGCCATCGAAAGCCTGCAAAAGGCTCAGGGAGCTTGCTGACCGCGACCGCGACCACCACAACAACAACGACGATCACGAAGAGAATACTATGTTAACCATTTCTTCACTTGCTTAAGGACAAAAATGGTGGTAGTGACGAGAATTCGAGATCATGTCTTGCAACTAAATTGACATCCTTCGAATCGGACGATACACACGGTGCGGTCGTGTGAGTGGGATCAACTCGACATACTGACACCAGTGTTTCGCTTGTATCGCTGACAGGAGAATCTGAACGAGTACCGGTAATATCACTCCTGTAGGACGGCAGTAGGTCTGCAAGTTTGGATTGTTATCACTCTGGTCTCCATGCTACACTTCAATAGTAGCCGAAGCTGCGGATCTGTCGCTGCTGCCACGCCACTCGAGTCCCACATACAGTAGAACAGATTCGGTACAGAAGGTTCCAGTAAATTAGTAAATTAGGAAGAACGAATGTCCGAAGACGTCTCGTTTTCCAGCAGACTGAAGTATCGCCTTATCCTACCACATTTTTCATTGGCATTGATTTAGATTTGGTTCGTCACTGCAAGATCTAATATCGTTAGAAATGCAATAGTAGTATTTCTAAATGACTGGTACCTGATGGTTTCTATAATACTGAGATATAGGTTACCCAATTAAGTGTACCAAATGAACCTCTGTAAATTGATCACCGAGCTAAGTTGTGAGCAAAACCCTGCTGCTAGATGTTGGTCTGGGGGTTTAGTCTGCGCGAGCGAGCCGCGTTTCACCCTTCTCTTCATATACCTTAAGCATACAGTACCATTAAACACTACTGTGCAGATCATACCATTGAATGGCATGTGTGGCATCAGTGATCTAGTCGACTAGACTACTGTGCGAAAGATTACTCCAGTGCGATGTGTGAGGCGTAGTTGGACATGATGATGATGGCCAACGGTGTCTATCTAACTTTTAGCTAACAGATCCCTGGAACATCTATGCATAGTTGAACATGACGAATACGAAAGTTGTCAGCATTTCGTCGGAGATAACTTCCCAATCGATCAGTGTGTCGAAGGTGTTGTAAGATGGCACTGTATCCTAGGCTGTCAGTGTTGTTTGTATGCCGAAGGAGCCGTCGGAAGTGGGTGCTGAAAGTGTTGTATACTGTTGCGGTAGTTGTGCTGAGGGATGCTGGTTCGCCGTTCTCAAAACAGAGGTGGTTTCGTTCTGTCCACAGGTGATGGAGGGTTATGCATCGGAGGGTGTTCCACAGACAAAGGACTTCTTCGCGGTACCTTGTCCAACGCGATGAAACTTTCAGTTTATATGGAAGAAGCAGAGTCGTCCATGTGAGATTACCCACAAAGAAACCATTCCAATCTTTCCATATTGCCTCCCACACATCTGCCGAGTGTGAGCAGTCTAGGAGGAGATGCTGTGTGATTTCAATCGCCATGCATTCACGATAGGGACATTGTTGTACATCTGGGGTTTGTTGTAGTAAGAACCAAAATCTTGAACGAACGGGTAGCAAGCGTAATGCGATTCACAATTGCAGATCGTCCAACACGGGGAGGAGGAATTGTCGGTGCACTTTGCTAAACTGAACAAACTCGACAAATGGGGTGATGTTGCTGTGCTGGGGTGTTCGTTGGAGGAGGCGTTTTAGAGCTGGGCGTTGGATGTCAAGAAACAGCACCACCTTCGTTGCGGCCTTGACTTCAACATTTGGAAGGAAACATGCTGGGGGACGTTGAAAGTGCTACTTTCAATGGCGGTTTCCACTCGTCTGAATATCTGGATGAGTTCCTTATAAAGACAACTTAGCCAATGTTGTTGTTGTCCGCAGGAGTAAGTTGTATCGGCTGGGTGAATCATGTTCCAAATGAAATCAAGTAGTGTGGGCCGAGTACCAAAGTCTTGTAAGATGTTCGTCAAACTAGTGCACGAAACTCTCCTCGCTACCTGTAGATGAAAACTTCTTCTTGGTTCGGCAACTGCAATCAGCTTTCGTCGATGTGTAGATGATGTTTCGTATTGCACCATAGGGTTGTTCGACAGCCAGATTGGTACTCTTAATATGGAGTTAACTCATCTTCTTTACTCCTTTGAGCATCCTGTGCCACAATCTTCATGTGGTTCTCCACCAGTCAGATAGAGCTTCATCTAAGGCCCTGGTCGAAGTAAAACTGTGCTGAGTTTTTAGTGGGGTAGGGGGATTCTCGGAACACGAGTGTGGTCGAGATAATAGGTTCTGAACCAAGGAGATTTGCATGCCGACTTGATCGTACCAAGTTCCATGTTGCTGCATATGATTAATCTACAAATGTGTCAGCAGTAAACTGAGTTTGTGTTTTCTAAAACTCGGAGTCATCCATCAACTACAATCGGTGAACGCCTACACTTCATCACACAGTATCGATGTGTGATCTCCATAGAAGCTCGCATGCAAGTCTTTTTATCTTTGCTTGGGGAAAAGAGGAATGCTGAGCAATACTCTATGGACAAAGTGGCATGGTCGTCAACACGTTCTGACTTTCTGAGTATCTGAAAGAGGTGATTTGAAATAGACATGAAAACTGCGCCAAACTTTCAACACCTCTATTTCAGCCAATCAGATGCATATATTTCTCAGAACGAGTTTCTTCTTAGACCAGGGCCTTCATGATGCTGCAACTGTCAACGAAGTCAGTGTGCCACTTTTCAAGTCTACTCTGGTCGTTCATCATCACCCCATAGTATTTGGGAGAACAACTAGCCATCAAGGTCATATCCTACGAGGTATATGGAATGCTAAAAGTCGTCATTTAAAGAATGGGGCTCTGAAGCAATGAATGATAGAGCCCACCTAACTTATGTCAACCATCGTAGCTGCTACACTGTAATACTACTAAGTATGAAACTCCATGTCAAATTCGTGTTGCGTGTGCACTTTTGTAGTTTATCGAGTTGCTATTGCACTCGACTGGGGTGTGCGTTCTACAGTAGTTAGGTCATTAGTAATACTTGCAGACGAGATCGAAGCGTACGAGGCATACGTAAGACTTGAAAATGTACTTTTACTGTTTAAAAGTTTACATACACATAAACAATCTTGCAGACCGTTCCACGACAAGACGGCCTCGTACAAAAGCCAAGTTAATTGTGCACAGCTGATTTTGTACACATCTGCATGAAACAATTTGGACGTTTAATACCACGCTGTTTGTGCTAAGGCTATGGGAAATAGTGCAAAAACACTCATTGGCGCAAACGGTGACTTTCGCAGATTGAATTTATGATCTGCAGACGAGTGACGATCTTTCAATTCCGTATCTAAGTAGAAAGGTATGCATACAGCAGCCATATGGCAACTAAAGATAATCATCAAAGATGTTTGGGTTAGCCCAGTGCCATCCTGACAGAGGTGATGCTTACCCGTACCGTAAACACTCGTTCTCATGATACTGACCACCGGGCCGCCAGTGGTAGCAGCAGGACTATCGCTGACGAAAGCCGTGGTCTAGTGCTAGAACTTTCCGTCGCGAAGATCAGAACCTGGTTGATTGGCGATCTATACGCCAGCTGTGCATGCGGCAACCGAAGAAGCAAAAAGTAGCTGTTTTAAAGAAAATACACCCTTGTCACCTTTGTTGGCGGGCCAGTGTTGGTTTTCGGTTTGAGCTTCATGTTGAAAAACTAAGCTGTCGGGCTGCCAGGTTCCCGCGGTTTAAGGTTGCTGAAGTCATTCATTTTAATTTTTGATGAGACCCGTACTTTCTTTGAGAGTGCGTACGATTCACATGAAAAATGCGAACTTACTGTCATATTCCTAGCCGGGCCGCATGATAGCAATCGGTACACTGCTTTCCAATCAGTACATGAATGGTCCACCAATCGTTAAAACCAATGAATTGTATATTGTACTTATTTACAATAATACAGTCTGTGATTTGCAACTTTGTTGCCTTTTTTCATTGTGAGCAGCTCGTAATACAGCATAATACATTAAAGGATGCTCCATCTCTTGCACGGTTTCGCGATCTTCCGGATCTGCTTCCTCGTATAACGATACGTTGTAAACACATTCTTGATATCCGCAGTGCGGACTCGGCATCATCAGTTGGTTAACCCAAAGTTCATTTCGCATTTTGTCTCCCGAGATTCAAGATCGACGCAAATAAATATGCGGCTGAGCTTCATTCTCCTGGCTGCTGCATCCGTTGTCATTGCAAACTGCAATGCTGTGTCGGCAGTCGAGCACACCAAGGTCTCAAAAATGGCGTTTGGCGACCTCATGGACACTGTCCAGACTATCGGCACCACCAGATTCCTACGTGGTAACCAGAATGCCGACGACAGCGACGACTTGGACGAGTACGGTGAGGACGATGAGAATGACGAGGATGACGAGGATGACGAGAACGAGAAGAGAGAGGAGGTGGCCCCGTCGGGGCGGTGGAGAAGGTCGCACAGGCCGTGACCAAGTCGAAAAGTTTGCCAGTTGCAGGTGAAACTGCCGAGGCGATTGCCGCGAAGGCTGCCGCCGCCAAGCTCTACCGCAAGTCAGACCCGGGCGCGATGCGCAAGGCAGTGGCAGAGATGGAGAATGGCAAAAGCTCGCCACCAGTACAGTGCTAACGTCCCTCGTGGGGCGAGGGAAGCAACGTTACTCAAGGACGGCAGACGGTTGTTGTCGTGTATCGTGGTGTCGCACCCTGAGAAAGGAGTTGGCAAGGATGTCTTGCTTATCTCGAGCTCCGGCAAGGAAGGCAAGTGGATTCTGCCAAAGGGAGGATGGGAGAGTCATGAGACGATCACGGCGAGCGCACTTCGCGAGGTCGGCGAGGAAGCAGGGGTACGTAATATTGTTTGGTGGTTAATCGGACAATTGATGGTGACTAATTAGCAACTCTTTGGTTTTACAGGTTGCCGGAACCATCACCAGTAGTCTAGGCAAGATGAATTTCCAAAACAAGAAAGATAAGCCGTATCGCTACTATGGTTTCGAGCTGCAGGCCACCAAGATCTTTGACGATTGGGCCGAGAGCACTCGTTCGCGCAAATGGGTAAGTGACTGGCTGACTGGCTGACTGGATGACTGGTACATTGTAGCTATATTGGTGGAGGACTTACAACATGTTGCTATTAATTTGCTCGCTCAGGTCACATACAAAGAGGCCAAAGGCTTGCTGAAGGATGAGCCCCAGATGGTTAAGATGGTGGCACGCGCGGAGCTCTCGAACTTGCTTAGAAAGCGTATAGCTGCTGGGAATCAATAAGAGCGTAGAGTACAAAAGGCGCTCGCTGCACGTAAAGCACGTAAAGCACGCCAAGCTAGAGCTGCTGCCGCAGCGGTCTAAGCCACTGCTTAGAATTTGTTTGTCTCCTTTTCGAAGGATTCAACTCGGTGGAATAAGCCATAGAGAGAAAATAAAAATCATAGACTATCTCAACTATCCTCATTGCTCTTTAGAATGTATCTGTTGCTCTACTGTTTGCAATCCCAATTGGATGCAGTCTCTCGGCCGAGACCGGTCTGCGCAGGATTGATTTGCGCGGGGTGAACTGCAACTACAGCAATGGTGCGGATTGTTGCGGCTCGGTGGGTCTGAGGTCGTATTGGTTTTCTTTAGCAGACTGCAGCACAGTCAGCGCGCTCATGCGTGACATTACTTAGCCACAAACTGGTGAGGTGCGCCGTAAATTCGCGCTGTTTTGCTGCGATTTGGCCCCACAGACGCGCGAGATCCATACAGCAACCCGTCAGCAGGTTGATCTGCTTATGGACAGTGGGCCAGGGCACAGGAGTAGCCGTAGCACTCTCAGCAGCGGCTGTCGGTTGGCGCGGAACGTGGTGACGACGTCTCGTTGACCTGGAATTGTTTCACTCAGTGCGATTCGAGAGACGTGGCAGAGCAGCCACGGGATTCATGTCGATAACGATTATGACTAGTATTGTTACGATCCACTTTTCGCGTTCTAGCGAATTGGGCACGCGCAAAGCAACGCGTCTTCTACTTCAGCCGTATTCCAAACGGATGGTGTGCTGAGCCAAATCGTTTTGGGAGCCTCTAAGAAGCTTCACCGTCGCATCTAGCGGGATCGTCAGCAAACCTCCGGCGAAACGTGGACGCTGGATAACCAGTTGGAACGTTGAAGCTGTGCTACCTTTCGCGCTGCGTTGTGATGGCAACGCGATCCGCACCAGATAGACGGTGCGCAGTAATCTGTAAGCAAGCAAGAAGAGCAACAATTTCAAACACGCGTTAGAACGGGCGAACAAGCGAGAAAAGTAGCATCATGAATGCGTGTAGTGCTATTGACTCGTGTTGTCGGTCCAATATGAGCAAAAGATTGTCAAGCTGAGAAAAGTACCAAAGAAGACCGTAGGATTGGATGTGGAGTTTGCTGCAGGTCGTCATTTGCTTAGAAGACGGCAGCTTGGTTTTGGGCAGTAGCTTGATTGGTCGGAGTCGATGTGTTTTCGACAAAGCAAAGGAAAAAACGAGAGTCGTCATTGCAGTAGCGCCACAAGCCTTCTGCCGCGAGCCGGACAGCGAATCCAGCCATTATTCGAGATGTGAATCCAGCGCTCGGACGGCTGTTGTCAAATACTATTCGCGGAGACTTCTTGGGGCTTGGCGTCGACGATGCATTGGCGACTGCAAGTATAGGTATGCACACTCGCAGCGGGTGGACCGTTGCTGGTCTAGAGCGACAAGACAGGAGGGCGCAGTGTCTTCCTAGAAGTCCAGTGTGTCTTGAGATGCAATCCACCGCGGCTGTGCTAATGAGGTCAAGGTAGAGAGCGCCATGTACTGGGAAGTATGTTGCACGAGAATGTCCTAGTTGTGGCCGTCTCAAAATATTAGCAATCGTTTCAGTGTGTAGATTTTTCGAATGAATATGTTATTTTATCGAACCATACTTAAGTTTTGTAAACAGTTCATTGCCTGCAAATTCGCCAATGATATCAACCCTTCAGTTTTCAGCCAACCAGATATAATTTATACAGACATTTTTACCAATCATATTTATTAGGAAAAGACAAATAATCTACGTCCCATCGAACGGTGAAATATGTATGCCCTGTCAATCATCAAGTAATTGACGTATCACTTGCATTTTTTGTTTTACCGTAGCAATAAGGTTAAATGAACTCTGTAATGGGCCTACACCCCAGTTGCATATGTAGGTAGGCTTATATAGCTTGATATAGCGTGCTATTATGTATGAACAGATAAAGGGTTTTGAAAAGCATCAGAAAATACGGCCAAGTGATGTGATAGGACACTGGTCCTAGATACTAGGGTGAACTAATCGGTTTAGGACAAGACATCGAACTGGGGTGCACCTTTGAGCCAGTTCAGTGTAAGATGTTAAAACAACTTCAGTTTGAGCACCGAGTATCTGTGAGCTGAGTTGAGAGTAAGGCGTTTGAGTACCTTCGGCAAACTTCTGAAAATCAATAGATACGATGGCTGCAGTGCGACCACGGCACTTAAACCCCTGACTAAAGTTATTATATGGGCCAAGACTCGCTTAAGCTTTTGATGCCCCTGTACAAGACTTTCGGTTGAGATGAAGGATGACGCCTTCATCCTCGTTAAGCAGAAAGGTACTTCAAGAGTTGTTGCTTTCACGAGGGTTTAGCTAAGATATATAAGAGCAATGTGCCGGTAGGTCCAGTGTGATTGCAGGGTAGGGCGTCCGTTGACTCAAGCAGGTCTAATTGTACTAAGGCATATTGGTACAGTCGAACGGTAAGATGTTTGATGCCATCGCTCTAACGATTAACGATGCTTTTACCGACTCGCCATGCGGGCAGTGCTCGGCTTGTGCTACTATATTTGTGATCCTAAGTTGTCCGGATACCACTCAATTTTAGTCCTTCCCATGATTGGGAATCATTTTTCGCTATAGAGCCGCGTGACGTCGCATATCGACAAGTCAAACCATTTGGAGTACTACAGTGGGGTACGCTCGGTTGTTTCGCGACGGTTTCCTGTCCAGCGTTTATTTAGATTTCGTGCAAGCAGCAATGGGCAAAGGTGTGATACAACAATCTGGATTTGGCGTGAAGAGGATGCTGGAGAGGAAGAAATCCTCACTTTGTTTTGAAGACGTAGAGATCGCCATCGAAAGCCTGCAAAAGGCTCAGGGAGCTTGCTGACCGCGACCGCGACCACCACAACAACAACGACGATCACGAAGAGAATACTATGTTAACCATTTCTTCACTTGCTTAAGGACAAAAATGGTGGTAGTGACGAGAATTCGAGATCATGTCTTGCAACTAAATTGACATCCTTCGAATCGGACGATACACACGGTGCGGTCGTGTGAGTGGGATCAACTCGACATACTGACACCAGTGTTTCGCTTGTATCGCTGACAGGAGAATCTGAACGAGTACCGGTAATATCACTCCTGTAGGACGGCAGTAGGTCTGCAAGTTTGGATTGTTATCACTCTGGTCTCCATGCTACACTTCAATAGTAGCCGAAGCTGCGGATCTGTCGCTGCTGCCACGCCACTCGAGTCCCACATACAGTAGAACAGATTCGGTACAGAAGGTTCCAGTAAATTAGTAAATTAGGAAGAACGAATGTCCGAAGACGTCTCGTTTTCCAGCAGACTGAAGTATCGCCTTATCCTACCACATTTTTCATTGGCATTGATTTAGATTTGGTTCGTCACTGCAAGATCTAATATCGTTAGAAATGCAATAGTAGTATTTCTAAATGACTGGTACCTGATGGTTTCTATAATACTGAGATATAGGTTACCCAATTAAGTGTACCAAATGAACCTCTGTAAATTGATCACCGAGCTAAGTTGTGAGCAAAACCCTGCTGCTAGATGTTGGTCTGGGGGTTTAGTCTGCGCGAGCGAGCCGCGTTTCACCCTTCTCTTCATATACCTTAAGCATACAGTACCATTAAACACTACTGTGCAGATCATACCATTGAATGGCATGTGTGGCATCAGTGATCTAGTCGACTAGACTACTGTGCGAAAGATTACCCAGTGCGATGTGTGAGGCGTAGTTGGACATGATGATGATGGCCAACGGTGTCTATCTAACTTTTAGCTAACAGATCCCTGGAACATCTATGCATAGTTGAACATGACGAATACGAAAGTTGTCAGCATTTCGTCGGAGATAACTTCCCAATCGATCAGTGTGTCGAAGGTGTTGTAAGATGGCACTGTATCTAGGCTGTCGAGTGTTGTTTGTATGCCGAAGGAGCCGTCGGAAGTGGGTGCTGAAAGTGTTGTATACTGTTGCGGTAGTTGTGCTGAGGGATGCTGGTTCGCCGTTCTCAAAACAGAGGTGGTTTCGTTCTGTCCACAGGTGATGGAGGGTTATGCATCGGAGGGTGTTCCACAGACAAAGGACTTCTTCGCGGTACCTTGTCCAACGCGATGAAACTTTCAGTTTATATGGAAGAAGCAGAGTCGTCCATGTGAGATTACCCACAAAGAAACCATTCCAATCTTTCCATATTGCCTCCCACACATCTGCCGAGTGTGAGCAGTCTAGGAGGAGATGCTGTGTGATTTCAATCGCCATGCATTCACGATAGGGACATTGTTGTACATCTGGGGTTTGTTGTAGTAAGAACCAAAATCTTGAACGAACGGGTAGCAAGCGTAATGCGATTCACAATTGCAGATCGTCCAACACGGGGAGGAGGAATTGTCGGTGCACTTTGCTAAACTGAACAAACTCGACAAATGGGGTGATGTTGCTGTGCTGGGGTGTTCGTTGGAGGAGGCGTTTTAGAGCTGGGCGTTGGATGTCAAGAAACAGCACCACCTTCGTTGCGGCCTTGACTTCAACATTTGGAAGGAAACATGCTGGGGGACGTTGAAAGTGCTACTTTCAATGGCGGTTTCCACTCGTCTGAATATCTGGATGAGTTCCTTATAAAGACAACTTAGCCAATGTTGTTGTTGTCCGCAGGAGTAAGTTGTATCGGCTGGGTGAATCATGTTCCAAATGAAATCAAGTAGTGTGGGCCGAGTACCAAAAGTCTTGTAAGATGTTCGTCAAACTAGTGCACGAAACTCTCCTCGCTACCTGTAGATGAAAACTTCTTCTTGGTTCGGCAACTGCAATCAGCTTTCGTCGATGTGTAGATGATGTTTCGTATTGCACCATAGGGTTGTTCGACAGCCAGATTGGTACTCTTAATATGGAGTTAACTCATCTTCTTTACTCCTTTGAGCATCCTGTGCCACAATCTTCATGTGGTTCTCCACCAGTCAGATAGAGCTTCATCTAAGGCCCTGGTCGAAGTAAAACTGTGCTGAGTTTTTAGTGGGGTAGGGGGATTCTCGGAACACGAGTGTGGTCGAGATAATAGGTTCTGAACCAAGGAGATTTGCATGCCGACTTGATCGTACCAAGTTCCATGTTGCTGCATATGATT
>VKKV01000143.1:0-78211 GCA_008080845.1 Phytophthora kernoviae | reverse complement strand
GAACTCAGCTGATGGATTAGCGCCTGCAGCTTCACTTGCTTCCCGACCTCCTTCGTCTGGTCAAAAGTAATACATTAGATGACCAGTGTGCAAGATGGGTACAAAGCTGCCACTTACCAGGTGGCGAATCTTCTTCTTCGCATTTCCGCAAGTATTCATCTTTCGATTCGACCACAAGCCGCTGCTCTGCTGTTTGAATCTCTAGCATTGCCATGTCGTTTTCGAGTTTGCGGTGGGCTTTGCGGAAGTCATCAAGATCTTGACTGACAGCTCGGCGCTTATCCTGTTCGTCTTCCAGAGCGTTCCTGCTGACGGTTGCTGCATCATCCAGTCGCGCCATCTAAAGAACAGATGCATGAGTTTTGATACTACAAAGTATCACTTGCAAACCAAAATTGAACACCGATTCTCCGTACCTTCCGCTCTAACTGATCCTGAGTTCTTTTTCTCTTGGAGTCGAGACTGGATAGAGATGTTCAGCGATTCCAGGTTCCCCATATCGTCTCGCAAAGTGCCCATCTCATGCTCGACAGTCTCTTTCGTCACTGAGAGCTTTGTGAGCCTTCGAAAGCAGCACCAACGCATCGTTGGGGAAATTGAAAATGTCGTCGACTGGTGCATCTGAGGTTCCCCAACGGGTGGTGGAACTCTTAGGACTGGAGTCAGTGAATATATTGGAGCGAATGCTGATGACAAGAAGTGTGATGCTGCAGTCGACGGGTGAGACGTTCGAATTAGCGCTGGAAAAGGACAAGTGGACCATGTCCGTGACACCTTTGCGCGTTTGTTATACCAACGAGCCTTCGACTACATCGTGTTTTTGATGAATGAGGCGACGAAAATGGACAACATTACCGCTGACACGAAGGACGAATTTACCCTAGGCCCTGATGCGATGTATACTCATGGCGTGTCTCTGTTGAAGATCGTTGATGTGTTCGGGTTCGAAGATCTTGCACATAACTCGTTGGATCAACTATGTATCAACTATCTGAGTGAGAAGCTTTATGCGAGAGAGGAGCAGATCGTCCTGGCTGCTTACAATTACCAAACACCTACATCTACTCATCTTCCTGAAGAAAGCAAGGATGTTTTGTTTATCTATGAACATCCGCTTGGAGTATTTGCCTCACTTGACGAGATCACTATGCTTCACCGTGGCGAAAGTGAAACTGTGCAGCAAGAAGAGAAGAGAAACAGACTGTTTGTGCGGAATGTGTACGAGCGGAATGTGCCAAGGTTACCGGACCCACCGCGTGTACTGGCCAATGGTAGGCATCAACCGTCGTCAAAATTGAGTGCGCTACCCTTTGTCATCCCGCATACGCGCGGAGACGTTGTCTACGACGCGACTGATTTCGTGAAGAAAAATTCAGACTTTGTGTATGCAAACCTATTGGCAGGCCTCGAGACATCGAATAACTCTCATTTTCTACGAATCCTAGCAAGTAACAAGGGTGTGGCAGCTACGTTTGGTGTGACCAAAAATGCGCTCGGTTCGACAGACACTAGACTGTCGGGGAGCAAGAGCTTAATCGGTCAGTTTCGATCGCAAGTAAATGCGTTGACGATTGAGAGGACGTGCACATGCCGTTTTACCTCCATTGTATCCGGCCGAACGCTGCAAAGCAGCCGTCCATCTTGAACAAGGATATCGTGGGGCAGCAAGTTCACTCGCAGCGGTTGGCCCGCCAGGTGGAGGTTTGCAGTAGCGCGCCGTCATCATATTTCGCGATGGGTATCTCTAAATCCACCGTGCTATCGAGGTATCGCAGTCTCTTGCAGGCGCCTTATACAATGGATATCATGGCCTGTGATGATGATGCTCTAACGCGATGGTTAATCGATATACTCGGCAAGAATGGATGTCCATCCCCAAAGATAAGCGTTTCTGCTTCATCTATCGTCAAGTTTAAGTCCGTTAGTCTCGTGGAAAGACTGGAGTTGTTGCTTGAAGATCGAGAAATGAAAGCTGCCGCCACGATTCAGGCATTTTTTAATGATCAAGTGGAGGCATAGATATCTCTCTGAGAAACGCGAGCGAAGGGGCCTATTGAATGAGTTACTGGAATGGTACGGTCCCAACAATCAAGGCACTGTCATGAAGTTACTAAAAAGTATAATGGGCGTGAAAACGATCTTCGCGCAAAACTTGCGCTTAAGAAACAGGAAAAGCATCTGGAAATGAAAGTGGAATACCAGTTAGCCCGTGACCTGAAATCGCTGTGCCTAGGAAACCATGGAGGTTTAGACGCGCAAACTGTAAATGATATCTTGTACAACCATGATATGCGACAACTCCTGCAGCAGAACGAAAGGGTTGTGCTAGCGCTTCGGGATATGAGCTTGAACCCGGATATTCTTGAAACTCAACTGACTGACCCCGAGTTGCGAGCTTTCTACCAGAAACTGGTCGATTTTCTACAATCGAAGAAGGGAAGCGATGTTCAAAGGAATGCAAGCGAACAAATTAGAGATGAACAGCCTCAGTGCTCTCTGGAGGACCGTGTAGTCGCTGCTGCTTCGGAGAAGAATCACGACTTGTGGATGCGAATCACAAAAAGCGAGGAATGGTCTGCGCACCGTGATGCACTAGTGGAGGTTGGCGAAGATCCTGAATTATTTCTTTTCCACTCGGAAAATGATGAGTTTGTTGTAACGTTAGAGAGGTTTCTGGAGAAAATGGTATTGGAAGAAAAAATCGACGAAGAACAGAAAGCACTGACTGCGATCACAAGCTTATCTCGGACATCGACGGAGGATGAAGAAGAGGAGGCTGAAAATTTGGCAGGGGTACGTAGAGAAGATGAAGAAATGCTGGAGCTGCTTTTGAGCGTAGAGTTTGGACCACTTTTGTTGGTTGCCATGAACCAAGAGTCGTACTTCGCCCAAGCATTGGAGGATCCAATCATCATGAGCAGTATGCAGCAGGTACCCAGCAATGCCACTAGAACCAGCACTACCAAATCTTACTGAAATATGTCGTGGTATTGTGTCAGCTTATGGCTAACCCCAAAGCTTTCGCGAGCTCGACAGCGCTGCGACATCCCGCTGTCCGAGAGTTTTCCTGAAGCTCATTGCGCTCTCGTGTAAATCATGCCAAATGCGGCCTACCTAGAGTGACTGCACGTGCTAATGTTTGTTTGGTGTTTTGATGTAGTGGCGGTGCAGGAGCAGAGTGACGAAGAATGAGAGCAGCAAACACAACGATGCTGTCGACTATCTATCAGTCCTGGATTTCCTACGCGAAGAACAAGTTAACACTTCCTTCGTATCCTTCCACTTTCATTCTTTTTGTTCATGTGTCTGCCTCACCCAGCTTAACTTCTGCACGCAACATTATTGCCCTTCACACACTCGCGCAGTCATCTAGTAGCGGAAGTAGAGCCCCGTGTCCTCACGTGGCTTGTCCTTCGGCGGCAGGCCGGTTTCGCCGACATCCCGCAAAATCTTGAAGCGCTCCGTGTCAGCCTCATATTCTTCGAAGCTCTTGGCGCACTCAGTAGCGTGCTGCTCAGCCAGCTGCGCGTATTCGACGGAGCATTGCTGCATGAACTGCATCTCCTCCGCCGTGAGGTCACGTAGGTAACGGGCAGGCACACCAGACCAGAGCTGACCCGAGGGCACCTTCTTGTTTTGGGTGACGATAGATCCAGCCGTGATAATGGACTTGGCGCCCACCTCAGCGCCGTCGAGCACCTGCGCACCCGTACCGATGATGCAGTGGTCCTGAATGGTGCAGGCGTGGACAATGGCAGCGGGGCCCACAGTCACATTGTTGCCGATCTTGGTCGGGATATCCTTGTGAATCTTAGCCACGTGCACCACCGCCTGGTCCTGGATGTTTGTGTTTTCGCCGATGGTGATATAGTTGACGTCGCCACGAACGGTGGCGTTGTACCAGATGGAGCTGCCCTTGCCAACCTTCACATCACCGATCACCGACGCGTTAGGTGCCACGAACGTTCTCTCTGCGAACTGAGGCGAGCGACCCAAGTTCTTGACAGCACGCGTGGACGGGTTCACTGTGTGTTGGAAGACCAAAGGGAGTTTTGCGTCAGTGTCTCCTCTACCTAGCAACAAGCAACAAGCAGCAAGCAACCACCAGGTTCGAAAGGAATAACGTACGGTGCTCTATGTAGGTCAGCTTCCTCCAGCGAGACTCCCACGCGGTCCAGCGACTGTCCCAGGGACCGGATGGCTTTGCCCGCTTGCTTGAACATGCCTTTCGTCTCTCGATTCCGCTGGTCTAGCACTCGCTCGCTCTTCGCCTCTCGTTCGAGGGCTCAACAGACGTATACAAAATGGATACTGAACGGACAAATGTATACTTGGTCCTGGGCAATACGCTTAGCAGGCTAGGATCAAATCGGTATGTCATCATACTATTCGTCAAAACTCTTTTCAGCGAATTGTTTAACTTGACTTATATACGTATACGCTTAGATGGTGGCCAGAATCTTGACACTAAGGTAAACATGGAGGAACTGCGCGACTTCGACTACTCGGTGCGTGTGAACCTGGCCAGCAGCTCACTCTGCGGGGATAGACAACGCACTGTAGTGCTCAAGCAGCGTCTGGTTAAATCTGATGGGTCTGAGCGACAAGTGGGTGGAAGGAAATTCTAAACCAGCAAGCCAAAGCTAGTCACACGCTGAATGAACAATTTTGCTGCCTCTTGTTGTCAGGTGGTGCTGGAGCTGGATGACGCACAGCTCACTGTAATGCTCAAGGCCTTTGCAAGCATCAACCAGGTAGACTAGTGGTCAGACTGTCTGTCTGCAACAACAATTCCGGGTCTAACAGTATTGTTGCAACGTGTGACTGACGGAACAGGAGCTTCACAAGTAGTCATAATGTGAACCGGAAGTACCGGATACGTAAATTCTCTACTTACTCTCGGTCCGACGTGCAAAATGTCGTCGTGCCAGCCTTTCTCCCTCCGCAATACACATCTCTCTCTACCTATGGCAAATACCACCATTACTTAGCGCTGTGTTCCCTCACACCACCAAATGGCACCTTGCCATATCTCGACGGCTTCGGGTCTTCTGACTGTTTTCAACAGGTTGCTGTAGCTCGTTCATGCGCTTCCGTCTCCCTAGACTTTTGCTTAGTCGTCCATAAAAAGTAGTTGCCCGAAGATTTCTGCTCCACGTCCTTCACCGAATCATACTTGTTGATACGGGGGCGGAAGTTGGTAGGGTCCCGTCGGAACGTGATCTCCAGCTGCTTCAAGAACGTGTTCATACCAGTCAGAAGGCTTTGTGGCGAGTGTGCCGTACACTCGATACCCGGTTGGCCATCGTATACCACCACACGATCAGCCAGGTACGTAGCCATGATGAAATCGTGTTCCACAACGAACGCAGTCTTCTTAGAGTGAAGAATGAAACGCTTAATAACCTTGGCAGCCAAAATACGCTGCTCGGAATCCAGGTATGCAGACGGCTCATCAATAAGATAGATGTCGGCGGGCTTACCCAGACACAACACAATGGCCACACGCTGCAGTTCACCACCAGACAGATGGGGCACAGCCTGATCGATAATGTTGTCAAGGTTCAGAGGTTTCGTCACATCCGTTGCAAACTGTGGGTGCACAATGGCGTCACGGATACGGCGGTGTAGCAGCTCGCGCACCGTACCCTGGAATTTAGGCGCGATCTTCTGCGGCTTGTAACTGATGGTAGACGAATCATAACGAAGCGCACAGCGCGACATGGCGTCGTCATCTCCAGCCTTCTCGGCCGCCTCCATCTCGTCGGACTTCAGCAGGCCTGCCAACATACGGATGAACGTGGTTTTACCCGTACCATTCTCTCCGAGCATACAGATGATCTCCGAGTTCGTAAAGTCACCAGCCTCGACATGCAGCGTAAATGCAGTCTCCTTCTTCTTCTTGTACATAGTCTTAGTCATAGGCGGGTAGTTGAACGAATTGGCATCACCTTCACCGTTGCCAAACTCATCAGCATTCTGCGATACCTTGAACGTGAGCTCTTCAGTACGGAAACGAAGATTCTCTGTAGGAACGAAACCGGACAGGGAAAATGTTGATGCCTTCACGCACACTGAACGGCATCGTAACCACACCATACGCCGACGGTGTGCCATACAGCACACAAATGTAGTCGGACAGGTAGTCCAGCACACTCAGATCGTGCTCAACGCAAATGACGTACGAGCGACCGTTATCATCCACCATCGAACGGATCACGAGAGCAGCCTTCAGACGCTGACGCACATCCAGGTATGAGGATGGCTCATCGAACATGTAAATGTCGGCATTCTGCACAGCAACCACAGCAATGGCGAATCGCTGCAACTCACCACCAGACAAGTTCTCAATGTCACGATCCTGCACGTGAGATAGATCCAGCTCGTTCAGGAAGTGGTCTAGCTTCTCCTGCTTCTCGCAACGAGCTGACAGGATTGAGATCACCGATCCCTTGACGGCCTTCGGGATCTTGTCGACGTACTGAGGCTTAGTGATGGCCTTGAGGTTGTCCTCGAGGATACGCGTAAAGTAGTTCTGCAACTCCGACCCACGGAAGTGCGTGAGGATTTCTTGCCACTCGGGCGGTGCGTCAAACTTGCCGAGGTTAGGCTTGAGTTTGCCTGCCAGGATACGCAGCGCCGTGGATTTACCGATACCATTGGTACCCACCAATCCAAGTACCTGTCCGGGACGAGGCATGGGGAGACGGTGAAGCTTGAACGTGTTAGCGCCGTAACGATGCGTCGTGTTGCTCTCCAGGTCCTTGGGCAGGTTGATGATGTTAATGGCCTCAAAAGGGCATTTCTTCACGCAGATACCGCAACCGATGCAGAGCTGTAGCGTTTAAACGAGGAGGAAGTGGGGAGAGAGGGAAAATAGAGGCAATGTCAGCTATAGTTCCTAGTAATCTTTATAAAATGAATCTTGTAAAGTGGCGGGTTGTTGGTGTCCATTAGTTTGCTTTACCTGTTCCGAGATGAAGGCCACTTTGCTCTTGGGGTTGACCTCAATACAGAGCTTTCCCATGCGCACCACGGGGCAGGACTTGCGGCACTCCTGGCGACATTTTTGGGCTTGCACTTGTCCGTGCTCACGATGGCGATACGTGTCAGTTTGCTCGACGACATCTTCCACTTCCGTTCCGTGGGTCCTGTCCTGTACTGAAGGCGAGGAAATGTTTCCCCTTCCGACTCTTCACTTGTTTTTTGTATGCGCCGGCAGTTGGCTGGTTCACAAATTCCCTGCAGCAACTGCAATTAGATTTGAAAGGTTTCAATACGGACTGAATTGATGGCAGCGGTGGCCGAAGACACTGCGTGTATTTCTTAATAGACCCCCGTCATGACGAGCATGTACTGTGGTTAATCTGTAGATCAACAGTAACGATAGTACGCATGATGATTGTAAAAAACGAAGCTATATGCATTGGAGATGACAATCCGCGAGATTAACTTTACTGATCTAAGACCATGGACGACGGCGCCTCCTTGGCAGCCGCGTCCTTCTGCTTGACGCCGACACGTTGAGCTGCGCCTGGTCCTTGAGCGCTGCCGCAGCAGGCTCAATGAGCGTAATGTTCTGCTCCAGCTCGCAGGTCGCGGGCCTTCTCCTTGGTCTTGCTGTCCTTCATGCGGTTCTTGTAGAAGGCTGCCTCACGCTTCTCCTTGATCTGCGTCACGCGCTCGATGGCGTGGATGGTGGCGCCCATGAGCTCACGGTCGTACTTGACGGCGCGGTGGCGCTGCTTGTCGAAGTCAAACGTCGTGTCCAGCGCCATCTCCTGCCTGCGGCCTTCCGGAAGGCCTTGGTCCATTTCACCTTGCGTGGGTTGCGCTTGCGGTTGAAGTTCTTGTGGCACTTGGAGCGACAGAAACGAAAAATCTTGCTGTCATTTCGCACAAACGTGAGGCCGTGGCCTGGGTACACGGGGCTGGAGCAGAAGTAGCAGGTATGAATGCGCATGGTGTGTCTGTGTCGGTTGCTGCGGCGGCTCTGCTACTGTACGACCGGAGGTCAATTCACACTGGGGATGGAGTCAAAGAGCACTGCTCCACCGGTTGGTTGGTCGCCATTCATTTGCTACAATTTGTCAACTAAACCTAACCCTTTCTGTGACTTGTGCACATTCGCCGCCATCGGAGACCACAACACCCCTTGGGCACCCCGTCAAGTACAAGGAGTACAAACTGTTGGCTAAACTTCGCGTATACCAAGCATGTACCAATGCTGCATCTATATTAACGATTTTGATCTACCGGTATCCGAAGGCACTGCGTAGTTAGTCAAGCTACTGGGTATATTAACCATTGCTTTGTATGTGTACGCCCTCTCTCGTGCGTGGTTGCTATCCTTGCCCATGCTTCCTTCGTCGGGAAATACAAGTGGTCGCCAATTTGTGCACAGACATTCGCGTCGATGATCATGACAAGACAGGATAAAATCTGCCTTGACAAGTTAATCTACAATCACCTCCTCTGTCCAGCCTCGCTTCACTCAGTTATCCCTCCGGATCTGCGAGGAGTAGAGATCACTCAAGGCCATCGGGCCCTTGGCTTCGGACTCACGGAGGTCGTCAGCAGTCAGGACATCCTCCTTCATTTGCATGACCTCACCCTGCTCAGCGTTGGCACCGTGCTGCTTGAGGCGCACGGAAACAGCCGTGAGGTTCAAGTCCGTCACAATGGAAGATGTACTTTGGTCGAGGTTTGACACTCGTACTCCGGGGTCCACAATTCTACTCGGACCAGAAGAGTCCACCTCGTCCTCCATGATGTCGTTGAACAAAATGTGGTGGGAGGGGCATTCAGTGGTAACGGCTTTGGTGTGCTGTCCAGTCCTGCCATGTCTGTGTAGTTACCACGTCAGTAGCAGGAGTCTCGATAACGATACTCTGTGGGGTGGCGTCTCCAGAGATCCGACTATCCTCATCAGCGAGCGCTCCTTTGCGACACATAGGACCAGCAAACTGGATTGGGCTGCCCTCTTTCTTGCGAGACGGGGCATCACTGCGCCGTTCTCGGTTAAGAGCGCTCAAGTACGTGCTGTTGCGGCGCATGGACGCTTCATGGATACTGAGCATGGCAAAATCCTCGTCACCGTCTTCGCTCACCACCGCCACGTTCCCTGTTCCTGCAGTACCAACGGAAAACCCGAACATACCTCTGCCCTTCGCGTTCCGTTTGTTGCTTGTGACCTCGTTGGGTCGTTCAATCTTAGAACGCAATGTGATGAAGCCGATGACAGCCAAAGCAACCACTACAATTCCGCTGATGATGAGTACACAGATGACTTCCGTCGATACACCTGAGCTACCCGAATCTGACGTCGACTCCGAGAATGGCTGGCTCGTAGTACCGTCATTAGTGATGGCACTAGAAGGCGACAGAACCTTCACCTTCAAGAACACAGCATAGTCGTAGCGTTTGGTGGTGGGGTGCTGCTTGGCAGGATCAAGTGCGCCAGAAGCGTGTAGGTTCCAGCTGCGTCAAACGACAGCTCCGACGAGTCAAATGCAGCGTATCCGTCCGAGAAGTTCATCGGAATGTTGGTCGTATTCTCCGTCAGTTGTGAGCCAGTAGTCACCGGGTTGCAGTCCATGCCGTAGAGGCATGATCGAAGTCGCGAGGCCGTCACCTCATAGTACTTTTGCGAGATACGGTCCAACCCAACTGACAGATTGGACAAGCCAAAGTCGTTGGTGGGAATGTTTCCGTTTTCCGACCGCACTGTGGCGTTCCACGAAATGTCCACCGAGTCGTAAGCGTACACGTCTCCCGTGGGGAAGTTCAGTGATAGTTCCAAGGGCAGCCGTCGCCCTGGGCGCTCACAATTCCCACCGTAGAATCTACTGTATTCGAATAAATGGACGTGTCCACTTCCCAGCAGTACGTCGTGACACCGTCCATTACGTAGTCGGACGAAGAGGACGCTGCCGAAGTTGCTGCAGCTACCTGCATCATACTTACTAGGAGTAGAACCGTCATGACGGGCATCCCCAGAGCTGTGCGGACTCGGCCTCCGGACCTGTTCACGCTGTTCCTACACCTGGTACTGGAAACTTCTGTCCGGCGGCATCGTCGACACCGAGTCGTCATCGCGCGCTGCTTCCTGTCACTTTCACGCTCCTCCGTGAGGTCGGAACACCAAGTCTCCGTGCAATAACTCGAACGTTTCGCTGGCCTTCCTCCTCTTTGGAGACCAATTGATATTTGGGTGGGGAAGGGCGCCTATCTGCCCTATTTGCCGTCGCCTTTAGCCTGTGCTTTGTTGCCCGAGGGCGCTCTGAAAAGCGGCTTGAGCGCTCGATTGATCTGTACCTTTACCTCGCGCTGGCGTCCACTGTAGTAATGGGCGGCTAAGGTCCGTATATAGGGCAGGGGTTGGGTGTTTTCCACCAATGTTGGTAACCTCAACTGCTCTTAAGCTCTTCGATTGGCTGATATTGCATAAGAAAGGTGCAATACCAGCTGGAGGAGCCATCTGGTAGGAGTCGAGGCAACTTGTCTGGAGATCGCCGCGCACATAGCGGATCGCTGTGCTATCTCTTCTCTAGGATCAGTAGGACGGAAACGGGGCGAGCTTGTTGCTCGGTGTGCAGCCCAGAGCTGAAATGTTTCGGGGTGCGTATGAACTGCCTAACATGCCTCACTTAACGTCCGCTGCTTTGATAAGCCATCGAGCGTAGCATGTTCGGATATTCATCCTGTAGTCTGAACGTAAGGTGTTCCCGCAATGGCGCACAGGGCTAGGCAACGTGTTTGGTACACACGGTTTGCCGACATGGACGCTACAGATGGGGAAGGTTGGACTTCACCATGACCTTGCAAGTCAAAAGACAAACGAGACTCGATGCGACAGAGCAACAAGTTGCCAACAACAGAGCTGGCTATCGCGCGCGAGGCAGGCTACACATTCCCATCGTGGTGATTCAGAGTTGTCTCTGTCTCAGATATTGCCCACACTTGCTGGGCGAAGGAGTCCTTGGTACAAGGACCTTGGCAATGGGTCTCACGGATCAGGCAAGCGCATTCTCGCGCTGTATTATAGAGACTCGCTGCCAGAGAGTAGAGATGATGCTTCACCCCGGCGCTGTCGGTGGCCTCGGATTCTCTAGCAATCCTCAGTTGCGATTGCCAATGAAGTGTTATTTGTCTCTGTGCAAGATAAAAGTGTTAATGCGTGTAGCAGATGCTATCAATGCCTGCTGTACGACAGCAGATCGGTTTTATTTTGTCGAGAATCCGCCTGCAAAGATCACATTAGCCAACCTACTGTTGCTGGTCTTGCCAGGGTTGACAACTTTAATGTAGCCTTCCATTGTCTCCCTTAGCGATGTCGTACTAACCGTTCCTGACCCTACCACGTTCATACTGGTACGTGTAATCGTTGGATGCATGAAAGCGATGTCGTGGACCGATGCCAAATGAGCCTAACATCGAATAAAGTTATGAAGTATTTGATCAATTCAACGTCTGCTTTGTACACTTTCATACTGGGATCGGTCACAGGCTGTGAGTCACAGCCTTATCGCTTCCGTTATCGATCCCGCGCAGTTACATCGTGGCAGATTTGCAGCCAACGTCTCGCCCTAAAGCTCCATGTCGCTATCCACTCTTCTTGACCGGCCAGCACCTTCCGTCGGGCGGTAATCCCCGCCATACGCCGCGTATCCAGTATAGCCTGGGCGTGAGTCTCGTGCGGCTTGGTGGGATGCACCCGATCTGTTGGATCCATTCGTGCCGTCCAGACTACGGGATGGAAGGCTATTTGCAGGTGCGCTCCATGATCCTGTAACCCTCGCGGTACCAGCATCCGATCCGGCCGTATTGTCCTTCGGGTCGATTGAGTACAGTTCCGACGCTGCGTCATACGGCGGAGGAGGTGGATAACTGTAGTTGCTCATGTCGTTGATATTGCCGTGGTTACCCTGGCGCCGCCAGACTGCGACTGCGACTACAAGCAACGCCACAACGACCACGACGCCTCCAACGACGATCCCAATGACCGCAGCTTGTGAAATGCCGCCGCTATCTGTGGTTGTTGATGGGGCTTCTGTCGCTTCACCTTCGCTGGCCTCCTTCACAGTGAGCTCGATGTACACAGCGTATGCAAACTGCCTGGAAGAATTGGTATCAGGCATGATGATGTGAGCCAGCACAGAATACACCCCAGCAGTTCCGAACTGCACAGTTTCTTCAAAATTGGCGATGTTGTCGGTGAGGTTAGCAACTTGATTGGGGTCTTGTTCTCCAGTTGCTCGCCGTCCTTGAACGGGTCACAACCGGATTGAAACACGCACGAATGCAAGTTGGAGTGCACAATCTGCGCCGTACGTCCTTTCAAATCTTTCCGTAGGCTAGCTTGGTCATATTCACAAGGTTCGATCTGTTAAAGTTAGCGTCAACTGTCCACGTCATGTTCACGGGTGAGTTCACTTCCACCGTCGTCGAATCAATCGCAACCGTCATGGCGATTGGGCAGCCCTCGGTTCCAGCGAATCCTTCCGGGCGATCTGCCTCCCCCAGTGTCGCGTTGGACGCAGGTTGATTGATATGCCAGCAGTACGTCGTCTTGCCATCGTGGTCGTAATCTAACGCAATGGGAAATTCAGTATAGTATAAGATTTAAAAGCGTTGTTATCCATACATGTAGTTTGTCGACGTACTCGATTCGAGGGCGGCATGCGCCGGTGTATTGAGAATCTGCGATCAATCGCCGCCAGCACGCCAACGGCATACAGGGTGCGTGCCATACTTAAGCAGACTAGCAAGAAGTTGTTCTGCGGCGCTCTCAGAATGCAAAAAGGTACCTACCGCCTCCAAAATACCTTGATGTTTGTAAGTTCTGTTCTGAACCCATTCCAACAGCAAAACTTCAAGCGGTATTGTTTCGATAAAATACAACACCCTAACACTTTTGTCATAAAAGATTTACTTTAATTAAAATGTCTACCAGTTCTTCTGCTAAGTGCGATTCCACATCTTGTGCGAATTACTTCCCTTAAGTAATGAGTTAATCTTGTCACAAGCGACACATGGCTACGGCCTGGGTAGAGGTGACCCGTTCATTTTCACTTTACTCATCTCCAGCTGGCGGTCGCAACATTGTAGCGACTTGGCACAAGGAGGCGAGCTCACACCAGTCTCAATTTGAACGTCCGCCACGATGACAGCGCGTATGAGCGAGATCGGCATGTCGGCCATGAGGGCCAGCGAGATTGGAATGCGTCACAGTGCTGCCAGTGCGTCCTCCTCTTATTTAAGAGCACATCCTCCCGCCACTTTCTGTAGCCCTAGCTGACGTTTTCTCTGTCTCTTTGTGCCGCCTACAGATCTGCAGATGATGGTGGGGACAGTCGCCAACAAAGCGCATGGCATCGCCACCATCCTGACTCGCAACACAAGCCGTGGCCGCAAGCGCGAGCCAAAGACGACGCCCACGACCACGGCGGAAGACGACGACTCGCCACTCTCACAGATCGAGGACTTGTCGGAACCTGAGGAGACGCCAGAATATGAGCCGGCACCAGTAAAGCAGCAGAAGCTGGGGCAGACAAAGGAGAAGGAACTACCGCTGCTGCTTCCGTGGGAAGTGCGTGGAGAAGACGGAGAGATGAGAGAAGATCCTACCGTGAAGGAAAAGATCTTGGAACTTGCAGTCTATCGCCGGACATTCGTGGAACCTGCAGGTGGTGAAGAGGAATACGTGTTTGACTATGCAGTGCTCAAGAATGTGGCGCGGGAGCTACTGCTTAGCAACCCAAACTTGCGCGAAAAGCGGGAGATTCTCGTGGAAGCAGTGCCTGTAGCTGTGATCTCGGAGGAGATTTTCTGGCGCAACTTCTTCCTGCGCTGCAATGCCATCCGTGTGACTCAAGGTCTGGCCCCTTATCTACCAGAGGTGGAGCAAGTGTCAATGCGTACTGGTGCTTTTGCTAGATTCAGACGCGGGCTCTTCAGCAAGAAGAAAGGTTCGTCCACCACAGGAAGCAAACCGCGTCGTGGTTTGCTGGGTAGCCGCTCCAGTTCTGGAGACAGCCCCGAAGCAACACCAAGCGACGACCTTGGCGACTTGGAACTGGACATTGACGGCGAAATCGAAAAGGAACTGCTCAAACGTCGCCCGTCGCGTGCTGTAGAGAAGAACCTGCAACCAGAGGCCCCTAGCCAACCCAATGACGCCGAGAACTCGAACCCAGCACATGATAAAGAAGCAGAAAAGACCGAAGTCAGCGAAGCTGACAGATCCGAAGACCCAACGCTTAATGCAGAGAAAGCAGATGCACGCTCTGATGTGGCGAAGGAACAAGCCGCCAAGCCCTCCAACCAGGCCAACGATTTGGAATACACGCCCGTTCTCGTGTAGAGCTAGGGGCGGTAAGTGCGTACAAACCATCTATGTAGTGTCGTATAATGTGTGTATATGATGATTCTGCATGCGACTTAAATAAAACAAGTGCGTTGCTGTACTACATGACAGAGGATCTGGTTTAACCGTGGACACGTTTCTGAGTGAGCGTCCACTCGGCTGAAGATGTAGCAGGGCATCAGTCGGCATCGACATAATTGAGTTAACTCGGCCAGCCTCGTCCAACTGGAGCGACGCTAGCCACTGCGCTGGATTGGCGCAGTCAGTGGGGATCAGCACTTCGATCGCGGGGCCCCGCCGTAGACATTCTGGTAATAGTCCCAGCTCTTTTTGTTGATCATCCGAAAGTCCTTCTTGATCACCAAGCCGGTTTTAATCTGGAACGTACCGTTCATCAAGTCGTCTGAGATCAATGGCATGTTGTCTAAAGAGCCTGGGTTGTGTGTTTCATCGCCCTTGAATTTGGACACGAAGAACAGCCAGTTGCGGATCCAGTCCGCGCTCACGGCGAACCACGTCTCGCCGACAATTGGCCGCGTCTGGTGGAAACTCTGTAGCGCCCGCACCTCAGCGCGGATGTCGTGTATCACGAGAGACTTGGAGCTACGTCCGAACTCATCTTCGTGGGTGACCATCGTGTTGACCATGTTAGACACACGTCCGTCAGTCTTGACGGTGTAGCTGGACGGCACACCATAGCCATTGAAGCGCACCGTGATCTTTCCTGACTTGCGGTTGCTTGGTCCTTCTACAGCTTCACGTCGCATCATCTCCTCTGTCGGCTGTAAGTGGAACGCCTGTTCATGTGGAGGTTGCTGTAAAGAGATATACATGAAACATGAATCAGTCAAAATTTTCATCGTGCATCACATTGACCAAGACTACAACACTGTACCATCTTGAGATCCATGACCTCACGCAGAGACAGCAACAACTGCCCAATATCCTTCTTGACCATACCGAACTTCTCTACGTGACGCACGACAAACAACACGCCCACGACGCTGTCCGTGTCCACGTCTCCAAAGTCCACATCAAAGTTCCAAATCGGATTCAATGAACTCTTGACGACTTTGGAGCGCAAGGGTTTTGTTACCAAAGTGTGGGGGTTCCCTGTAGGCGGTGACGGGTTGCTTTGTCGGTAGCTTCGCGACTGCGTCGGCGGGGCCTTGAGGTCGTTGCCGAGGTCCCAGCCGGCGCTGTGTTGCAGTGGCCTCGATCCGTCGTCGTGTACGAGTGATACCTCCACCATGGGGTTGCTGGTGATGTTCTTGTGCATCGCACGCAGCGCTTCAGCCGCCACTACGCGGAGCGACACGATGCAGGGAGCAGTCATGGCCTCCAGTGCTGAGGAGCCAGGCACCAACAGAGGCTCGTTGTGACGCGGAGTTAGCTCTACGGCACCGAAGCGGTCAGAGGTCATTGTGGGCATCATAATGAAGAAGAAGACTGAAGGTCCGACCTTGGCTGGAAGGAGCGCTAATGAACGAACAGCACCCGCCTGCAGTGGCCGAGGTCTTCCCAGTCGTGAAATGACTTTGGGCCGGAAGTCTTCTCTGTCTCTATTGTGATGTTGTCGGGAACAAAACCGGGTCAAAACTTCCGTTTATCAATTCGGATAAGAGTTTATGTTAAGATGTATTAATAAAGGTTTTTAGTTCAATTGATATTGTGTTTATTTTAAAAGAAAACTGATGACTATACTATTAAAATCTCATTTGGTAGATTAATCGAAATTAAAGAGGTTTAAATGTGTATTCGAATCATTTCAGGCAGACATAACAGGAGAAGGTGCAAAGTCGCGTTGTCCGTGGGTTCACTTGCTCTTTGTATGCATCTGGGTTCGTTCACACAAGCTGCTCCTCGTACGTCGCATTCCAGTCGTCCATCCAAATGCTCCGTCCCTGGGCCGTGAGACGCAGCACGTGTAGACGACGAAGATCCTGCAATCCCGCCAGCAGCGGTGGTGTGAAGTCCAGGCGCCGACAGTAAAGAAAGCACTGGGCCTACGGCAAGTTACATGTTATCGCTTTCGGGTACAAACTGAAGTTTTTTTATTAGACACCGAAAATGAACCCGATCTTCAAACGTCGCGATGCAGATCTCAGTGTGACTGACTGACTGAATCGCCGCTACGAACCGTAGCCATAGCCTACGATCAAGCCAACCATAAAGAGAGCGGAGCCGAAGCCCAGCCGCCCACCGAGCGCCGAGCAGCGAATGATGTCTCCAATGTCTTCTTCGTCGTCTTCCCGGTCGGCTGCATCGCCCGGTGCCTCTCCGCGCCTTCGGAAGCCCGTGACCACCCCCACAACAGACCAAATCCTCTATGCGCAGCCTGCAAGTGTGCACTTTGGTGGCTTCGAACTGAGCGCACGACTCAACAGCGCATCCGTGTGCACAACAACAGCGCCAAGAGTGTTCGTCTCCGCTACATTTTTCCCAACTGGGAAAAAGGCTTCCGTGCAACGTTCGTCAGCGTAGATCGACCGTCTTTTGTGTCAGCGGGGCTCTCGGAGGAAATTTTGGTGTCTTTCACGCCCCCAGCAGGCTTTCAATACTACTACGACTGTATCCAAGTACGCTGCGAAGAGGTGGCCTACGGCTCAAGTACCGACGTGATCCGCAGTGGCAGCACACTGATCCCATTGCATGCTTACCCCATGGTGAACGAGGTTTCCTTTCCGACGCGGATGGACTTCGGAGTTGTACCTCGCGGCACTTGTGCACGGCGGCAAGTGGCGATCACGTGCTCAGTGCCTGTGGGATTTGAATACGAGCTGCGAGTCACGAAGCCGCATCCGGCGTTCACAATTTTTCCGCTTACGGGCAGTATTTCACCCCAAGGTGAGGCGCGTATCGAGCTTGAGTTCCGGCCGACTATCTACGCCACAGCCAATTCCGAACTAGAGTTGCATATCTCGCAGCTGGGGTTCGTCCCCGAGTTTGCATGCTGGCGGGTTCATCGTCCAGCACAGCTGGCGATGCAACCGTAGAGGTTGTAGAGCAGAAACACCGTTCGCCTGTGTCTCCACCATCGGAAGAAAAACACGCCGTCAATCCGAGACTCAGAAGAAAACAAGTAAGACGTCTACACCTGGAAACGGCGCAAACACGAGAAGTAGAGATACGACGCAAGAAGAACCCCAGTTTGATGGAGATGAAGAAGAAAGGGGTTGGAGAAGGTGCGTGGCGTCGAGATTCCTCGCGACTTGAACTCTGTCACTAGCGTGAATTTTGTGCTGAATCAAAAACCGGGAAAGCTCAAACCTAAAGACTTGAAGAAAGCCATCGCGTCCAATCGTGCACTGCGTCAGCAACAGCGAGAAGAACAAGAAAAGCTAGGTACAGGAAACAGTGGTGGGGATGAAGACGAAGATGCCTCAACGCTGAGCTTTCGCGTGCTTGTGCGTGAGGAAGAGGGATACCTTCAAAGAGTGCAAGTCAATAACCAGATCAAAGACATGTTTTTCCAGCAAGAGTTGGCGGAGGTAGCTCAGGCTGAAAAACACTCGAGTTCAGAGCCACAAAGTACATTTGGGACAGCGATTGTTCTCCAGTGATCAGCTTGCGTACCTCACTAGTCTCCGGCACTCAAATTCACTTGCACTTGCTCGTCAGCATCGGGAACAACTCCAAACGACTTTTATCAACGTCAGGTATTACCCATCTAACATTTCCGACAGTCAGCACAAGTCAATCGACGATGAACAGCCGCTTCTTCTTGGCGAGCTCAAAACTGCCGTACTTCCAGCGCACTTTGTGCCAGGGTACACACCGGACTTCAAACTGTACAAGAATGATTTGTGGGCACGACGACAGCGCGTACTCCGTCGTTTAGTCCGTGCTGTGTCAACATGTATTCTTCGTCTTCGAGCCCAGAAACGGCTTAATCGCATCCGTGCATGGTTGGACGATGCGAAGACTCGCGCACAAGTTCGTGAGAAGGTAGCCCTTGACTGGCAACGTAATGCCCAGGCTAGCGTTAGTGGGATCTCTGACACTGCCAAGCTGATAGACTCAACGCAAGCATCGCAGACTCTATTGCAGGAAAATGGCAACGCAAGGTCAAAATATGGACAGAGCCAGCATTATCTATCCAGCTTCCCGAGGGTAAAAGAGAACACAGCGCAGAAATCCCGCGAGGTCATCGACTTACCGCCAGATTGGGAGCTCAAGTTCAACTCATTCACGTTTATGGAGCTCAAGCCACGCGATGAGGCACTTTTGATGGGCCATGAATCTCTGCCACTGCCAGCACTACCTACATATGCCGCTGAGCAGGGCCGAGAGTTGCGTCAAGGTGCAGCAGGTGAGTGCGGCGTAGTGACGTCGCTGATTCTGTCTTCAACTTCAGGATATAATATTTCTCTCTGGAGGGTGCCAACATGATGCCGTCACTATTAGACTTAATGTCTTCCGACATATTCTTGCGACCCCAGGCTAATATCCGACCACTTGTAGAGGTACAGACTCCACGTGAGACGGAGCCAAGCTACATTCTACGTTCACGACGCGTGTTTCACTCCCCACCTTCGACCTTCTCAGCCTGGGAGAATGAACAGATCGGACTTCAGAGCGTTTCCAAGGCGCATGATAGTGCCAGTCTTTGCCTGTCAGATGTATTTATTGCATCAACAGACAGAAAGCAAGTTGAGCCACTATTCCCAACCCCGACAGAGTCGGAAACCCCCAAACAGGATCTTCCGAGTTGTGGAGACGTATGGAACGTCACAACCGCAGCAATACCCACCTCGCAGAGCGTGCAGAAGATGTTCCAAGTCTTTCTGATAGTGAGAGTGACGATGATGCAGAAAGTGAATTAGGCTCTGCATCCGCTTCATTGTCTGTCAACTGGAAACGTGCAGTAGCGCTGTTTGAGGATTTCAGTGCGAAACAGGAAATTGAGAGTGAGGCAATACATAACGACAGCATCTACGAGAATGGCGAGCTATTTGGACAAGCGAAGGGCGTCTACAGCTTTGAGCGGTATCGGCATTTTATCCAGCAGGAACGCACATACAATGTGTGGCGTCGGGGACTGCTGGATCGACTCCCAAAGGTTCGATAGAGATGGTTTGCTTCTGCCTGTACCCAAGCACTAACTTTGAATTTGTCTTGGTCTAGCGATTAGAGGAAGTTGCGTCGCAGATTGAAGACCCAAACTACGCATTAGTTGCGCAAGGTCATGGCCCCGAGAGACCATTGCACTGCTGTAAGCAAGAGCTAGCGAATAGCGAGACCCTCAAATGAACTGCTTTCGTAGCTATCTCCCCAAGCATCGTTCCATGTTAGGTGCAACAACGATGTGGTTCTCGGGTTGTTCGGAATAGTCTGGCAAAGAGCTGAGCAGAGATAGCATTGAAAAGGAAATCAGAACACAAGAACAGCTCATGCCGACTAGTTGAGCTGTATGGGTACGTGTATTACATGTATACCTATCATTGCAAAAGCGAGTTCACACCACAAGACCACGTTTGCTAATTCGATTTGCCAATTAATTTATTTTGCCTTCTAGCAAAGCTAGAGCATCTAGTTATTGTGATAACTATCTTTTCTGATAGTTGAGGAATCGCATGGCTAGAAGCGCCAAGACGCCGAAGACCAAAACGAAGATGACCAAGAACCCGCAGTTTCTCCAAAGCTCGCTGCGTTTCATCAAAAGTTGGTCTCGAGGTAGCTCTTCACAGTGATTTCGTCCGGTAGAGCTGGGGGCGCATTCGTCATTTCGTTGCATCCAATATCGCCTTCACTGGAGCACTCACCGAATACCACCGTCGACATCACAGCGATACTGTATGTCATGGTAGTAATGTTGTAGAGCCACGTCGTGGCCGAAGGCAATGCCGATGCTGGCGGACTGAAACCCGAGAACAAGAAGGACACCAAATTCAGCAGTACCCCCGCAATCTCCGCAATCTCCAGGTTCGGCAACAAGAACACAAGGAACACGGCTGTGTATGCTTGGAAAAGCATATGCAGCGTCAGTGCCAACCAGCATATCAAGAAGGCGCCTACACCCGTGAAACCCACCATGGGGAAGAAAGGCACCAGGAACAGGAATACGGCCACGACGACGTACGGGATCTCCACCACACTCAATCCAAAGAAATACCACAGAGCGCTGTACGTCTGAGCTGCTCGTTCCCGGTAGTAGACGACACGCTCCTCTGCTGCAATGGGTATGAGGCCATTGAACGACACAAGCCCCATAAATGTCATCACTAAGTACACCATTCCCAGGCCAGAGTTGACGCCGGAGTACGAGGTATACTCGGCACCAATGTACGTAATGCCAAAACAGAATCCCAAGCCCAGCGAAATGACGAACCGCGTCAAGTTGAATGATGCCGTTCTCCAGTACAAATTCTGAAACGCTTCAACAGGAACTTCATTTGTGTCAGTTCTGTTGCAGCACGTTTGTCGCCATATTCTAGGGCTGCTACGGATGGTGATGGCCGAGACACCCCCTCGCGTTTCAGGTTCGCCTGCAATAGGTCGAAGTGTGCGCTGGACTTGAAGATCTCCACGAAGTCTGTCGCGTCGCATTTACTGTTGCCGACTCCAGCACCGATCACCTCCAACATCCACGTCGCAGGGTTATAGTTAACCTCCAACTTTGCCACGCCGTCGATAGACTCAAAGTACTCGCTCATCTTGCGCGCATTCTGGCCCAGGTCACCAGCAAAAACCATCTCGCCGCCGCGCTTCAATAGCAACAAACTGTCAAATACCTCGAACACTTCCAAAGAAGGTTGGTGGATTGTGCACATGATAGTGCGACCTGTGTCTGCCACCTTGCGGACACCGTCCATAATCAGCTTAGCCGATCGAGCATCCAGGCCACTCGTGGGTTCGTCCAGAAACAACACACTAGGCTGCGCTGCTAACTCCACACCAATTGTCAACCGCTTCATTTGCTCTACTGAGCTCCCGCGGATGACCTGGTCGGCGATTGAGTGCAAGTCTAGCAAGTTCAGACAATCGTCTACAGCTTCATATTTATCCTGATCAGACACGTCAGCACCTTGACGCAAAAATGCGCTAAACACCAGCGCCTCGCGGATAGTCGACGATTCCGAATGGATGTCCATCTGCTCGCAGTAGCCTGTGGAGCGACGAATAGCCAGGTCTGTGGCTGGATGACCATTCAGCAAGATGTCGCCCCGAATCTTGCCCCCTGTCTTGCGTCCAGCGATCACATCCATCAGTGTTGTCTTTCCCGCGCCTGAAGATCCCATGAGTGCTGTGATTGTACCGGGCAGCGCATACCCGTGGATTCCTTTTAACAGGTCGATAGTTTTCTTTGGATTGACCGGGTCCGGAACGGTGTACCACAAGTCTTTGAACGCCACTGTAACAGGAACAAAATTCTTCTCTCCTGATGGCCCAACGGACAGAACAGATTCGTCCCGAACGGATGGCGAGCTGCGAGGCGTCCGAGTGGACACATAGTCGCCCATGGCCTTGCCTTTGATCTCTGTGTCCAGCACGACATTCTCAGGGCTCTCGAATTGATGGTATTCCAAAGCAATGACCGACAGGAACACGAAGAAAACGTACGTGATCGCCAGGTAAATCAAGCCATACCAAAGCCAAAACTTCTCCGATGGAACTTGGTAGGTATTTAGCGAGTACTCACCCATGGTCATGCCGTACTTGGTACAGTAGTCAATTCCGTCGTACACACTCGTCGAAATGCGAGTTGATGTATTGGTTCACAGCGAGCGCACGAACACCCCACGCTGCGGGTTAATCCAGTAAATCCAGATCAGGTAGTCCGGGATCTGGTCTTTGGTGATAGTGTAACCCGCGAACAAAGTGAAGAACAGAATCGCCACGCTGGAAAGAGGGTTAGCCACATTGAGATTGGGTGACGCGGATGCCAGAAGGAAGAAAAATGCCGAGAGTGCGAAGTTGATGAGGCACAGTATCAAGAGAAAGACGAAGAAGCTCCAGAACGAGCTCAGGAAACCACACATCCAGTACACGATCGAGCTAAACACCAGACTCTCCAAAATGATTGGGGCACCTGGGTCGCTGAACTTGATAGTACGTACGAAGCTGTCCGGAAGAAGTTAGCGCCACGCTGTTTGTAGAACACCTCACGTGCAGCCATGACCGTTGGAATCTGCGCAGCTTGTCCCACCGATAAATTCAAAATCGATTCAAATATGATTCCCATTGCCAACTGCGCATCCGTCGAGTCAAACTGGTAGTAGACACTTGAGCAAAGCAATGCGATAGTGGTGCTCATGACCATACGCATAATGAGAGCCGACATCTCCCGCTTCGTAATTGTTACCTGTCGTTTCATCAGCAACGACGTGCTGGCCAAAAGTTTTGGTTGAACTCAGGATGATTTTTCACGTACGTTGTCATATCCTGAACGAGGTCGGAACGTACAGGGCTCTCGAGTTCCTCCAGCACTCGGATGAAAATCGACGAGCATTTGAACGCTTCTGCAAACTCACTCGGAGCGCGAGGAATGGTGCACCCATGCTCGACTTTCACTTCATACTGACCCTGTTTGTTGGTCCCCATGTCCATCAAGAAATCAGCCACATCTCGACGCGGCGGGCACTTGAATCCAAGACTCTCGAAGTAGCTCAGGGCTTCCTCGCGCCGGCCATGGTACATGACATGCCCGTCGTTCAGATCATGACATCGTCAAAAGAGCAAATACCTCGGGCGATGGCTGTAGTAGCGAAATTACCACAGTTTTCCTGAACTTCTTGGCAATGCTGCGCTGCGTCGTGATAATGTCGAAGGTCGCAGCGCTGTCTAGACCAGTGCTGATTTCATCCATCATCTTCACGTATGTGTTCCCGAATTCCATCTCGCCCGTCGTCACGCGCTTGCGCTCGCCACCAGATACGCCACGGATCATGGCATCTCCAACGATGGTATTTTGGCAGTTTTCAAGACCGAGCTGCTGGATTACGACGTCTGGATGATGTTTCACCATTGCCTGAGCCGCTTCCAAAGCCTCTCTATTCTCTTGAGGAGAACCATGCACAAAACGAGCTTCATCATGCCGGGAGATCTCTTTACCGCAACAGGCGTGTGCAAACTCCAGGGTCTCTTTTGCGGTCAATTCGGGGTTGTGCTTATCGCGCTGTGGCACGTACGACACGAATTGTGGCAGTCGCTTGCGCAGCTCGCTAACCGGCATGCCATTGTACACCACCTCGCCTGCTATCGTTACGTTCTTCCCGTTTGGGAAGCGGCCACTCAGCAACTTCATGAGCGAAGACTTGCCCGACCCGGGCTGCCCAAGCACAAGCGTGATGGTTCCTGGCTTGAATACGCCACTCATTTGCTTCAGGATCTGCTTCTTCACTGTGCGCTTCGTGGCAGTAATACTTCGAATGCTCTTCATCATTTCGTTCATGAGCGTGGGGAGCTCCATCTCGATGGCACTCTCATTCTTGACCATGATGTTCGCCGAGATAGATACATCCCTGAAACGCACCTCCATTTGTGGGAAGGTCTTATCACCGAGTGCCTTCTCCATGCTGGAGGCCATATGCTCATGGAGTTCCAGTGGTCCTCGAGCCATGAGGGTCTTGCCGTTCTCGTACCCGATCATCGGGGCCGGTAGTCCGCTGCTGTCTGACTGAATGCTGTGTCGAGTCATGAAAGACGTCAAATGGGAAATGGGCTATCTGCACGAATGCACGGTAACAGATTATGGCATGCAAAACTGCCTGGTAAGCACACTGATTGTGATACGCAAATCGGGCTGATAAACAGTTTGATGATGGCAATGGAATGTTTCGTTTGCGGGACGCTCTTAGTCCCGGTAATCTCGTGGTTTCGTGGGACAAATGCAGCTCAGCTAATCCACGAGATTGATCTCGTGGATAATAACGAAAACCAGGAATCGGGACCCTACATTATATCCTTAAAAATACTGGTGTACATGTATGAAGTGGGGCCGCCAGTGGCGGCCGCCACTCGAGATGGATACTTGTGCGTTGGCTCTCGTCTACATCCTTAAACATGTACTGCATACTACGTAGTAGTAGCTGTGAGCCCGTCGCTATCTCACTTCACTCGGGGAGGCGCCCCGGCCTGAGCTGCAGACATAGCATACCCTGGTAACACACCACTACGCGTCCTTATTCAAAGCTTTATGGCAATTCAAAGTATGTTAATTGGCTTTCAACATCTTTAGGTCTCTCCACTGCAAACCAGACTCAGTACTGCTTAATACACCTCCAGCACATAGCGACCCTCCTCGCGCATGCGCTCGATCGTCGCGTTCGCCTGGCGACGGTCCAGACCGCCCACCTCCATGAACGAGCCCACCAGCGCCTCACGCACGTCAGCCACCGGCCACGTCGGACCGCACAGGTAGAAGTGTCCGTTCTGGCGAAGCAGCAAGTCCGCCAAAATCTCCTTGTCCTCTGCGATCTTGTCTTGGATGTACACCTTGTGAGCCTGGTCACGCGAGAACGCACAACGCAAGTATGTCACCAGTCCGTCGCGTTCGTACGCGTCCAACTCGTCACCGTACAGGTACTCCTTAGCCTTGTGGCGACTTCCAAAGTACAGCGCCACTGGACCGACCTTCACACCCTGCGAGCGCAAGAACGCGCGTTCTTGGATGAATGCGCGGAACGGAGCCATACCCGTACCCAGACCCGCCATTACGATCGGGTCCTCTGGGTTCGTCGGCAGCTTCATCACTGACGAGCACACGGACACAGACAGCTTCTGGCCCACCTTCCCGGCGGACAGGAACTCTGTCGCTTGGCCGATGCGGTACTTACCGCTTGGAGTAGTCCAGTCGTGCACCACGATCAACAGGTGCACACTTGTCGGGTTCATCTTCATGCTCGACGCGATCGAGTAGTGACGCGGCTTGATGCGCGGTACCAGCGTAAGCAGGTCAGCGGTCGTCGGACGTGCGGACGGAACTCCTCAAGCAACTCCGCGAACGTCACCGTTTCGTCCACACGACGCTTGTATTCGTCTTTTCCATCGGCATCAAGGAGTGCCGTCAGCGTGGTCTTCTCCTTCTCATCCGTTGCACGCTCCAGCAGAGCCTGGTAAAACTTCTTGGACGGACGTCCGAAGATATCAAGCAAATGCGAGAATAACTGGAAGTAGGTCAGGGTTTCTTCGCTGGGGCCCGATGCAGGCTCACCCTTCTTCTTCTTTTCCGCAACTGGTAGCGACACCAATGCCTCTGGCTCCACATTGTACGATTGCAGGAACTTCACCACCTCCTTCTCGTCGTTATGAGCGAAAACTGCCAATGCCTCACCGATGCGGTACTTGATTGCGGTGTTCGTCGTGTCCATTTCAATGTGGAACACGTTACGCGAGTAGTCCTCCGGCGTCAGACGCTCCCACTTCGTCACGGTGACAATATCAGTCACATGAGCACGAACATCGTGACGAGCCTCAAATGCGCTCGGGAACATCAGCTGCCACGCCGTCTTCGTCTCGCGCGAAACACCAGCCAACGAACGACGCTTGCCAGCGGTTTTAGAGGAACTGCTAGCAACCGAATTGGCACTGTTAGCGAACGGAACCTTGCTCGTTGCCACGTTCGAGAACGCTGTCAGCGGCTGGACTGCCACTTCAGTATCCACATCCGTAGCTGTAAGCCACTCGACTGAAGGGTACATGAGGGTGGCAACGTCGCCCCACGGCAGCCACGAAAGACCGCAGCATCACGTGCTTCTCTGCGGGGAACTGCGCCTCAAGCAGCGCTAACACCACACGCTCGTCGTACAAACCCGATGCCTTAAAGAAGGCTGTCAGCGGACCCACAGCAGCCACCGCGTCGTCCTCCACGCGCGTGGCCAGCTCGTTCGCATCCACCACGAGCAACTGAATTTCACGAGATGCCACTTGCTGCTTGAACGCTGCGCGCTCGTCAATATCGTCCGACGTTTTCCAACCAGTCAACACTAGCAGTTTCCCACCACGTTTCACACTGAGAGCTACATCGTAATGTGCGAGCAGCTCAGGTCGCGTCACCACCACCACATCCGCCTGCTCGACCGGCTCCGACGTCGCGGGGCTGTTGCCACCGTCCAAAGCCACACGAACCTCAAGCGTGCTCACAGGACGCACAGCCGCCTCAGGTCCAGCACTGTGGGTCACCACAGCGTTGACGCGCGTGGAAGGGTTCTTGTTCAGCAGACCCAACGTCGACTCGAACAGTTTGGTCGTCTCAGCACCGGCGCGGGACGTTTCAGAATCCACATCGTCAAATCCATAGAATAGGAACTGCTTCGTGTAAGCAGCCGAACCCTCAAGCTCAATGACTCGCCGAAAATCACGTCCAACTTCGTAGCCTGGTTACTCTCTGAAGCGGCATTCACCAGGGCAGCATCGTACAGCTCTTCACTCTTAGCCACAACGAACGAACGGCGAGACGAAGACGTGCCCACGTGACGCAGGACGGCACGACCCATGCCAACTGAAAACGCTGTTGCGGAACACACCGCCATACACACCAGTAACGACTACGGGAGCACTCTCCGCTGCAGGCCGCCAGTGCGATGACTGGAAGAACACCTGCAGGTTCTGGGTCATAAGGCCGCGCTGGAACGTCAACGCGCTCGGCGCCACGTTCTCCAGAGCAACAACTCGCTTCACCGTAGCGGGCAACGCGCGTGCGAAAAGTGCATGCGACCACGGCTGCAGTAGACGAACCTGCACCACGCCAACCTTACCGCCCAGCAGCTGCTCGTTACGCCGCAGCTTGCTTGAGTGCAGCAGCAGCTTCCCCTACCACCACCACAACGTATTCAGCGTCGTCCGCACCGAAGTATTCGTAGACGCGGTACTGACGCTGCAACACGTGGAACAAATCATCCATGACACTCTGCACCTGCTCGGCAACATCAGCCGTCGTTGGGGTATTCGTAGCCGAGGCTTCCAGAGCTGTGAGCGTCTGCAAAGCCTCCTCCGTAAGCGTCTCCACCTTGGCCAATTCACGCGCAACGCGAGCTCCATCATAGAAGTGCACGAACAGTTTGTGCAGACGCTGAGCAGCCACGTGAGCCACCACAGCTAAGTCGTGGCACTCCTGAGGTGAGGCCGAGTTCAGCAGCAACGCCCCTGAGTGCTGCAGAGCGTACAGCGGTTCATACGAGCTGGCGACTGCCATATCGCGACGAATGACTTCGCAGGTCACGTGGAAAACTGCAGGTGCCGACTGCTGTGAGCTTTGCGCCATCTGGAACATACTGGGCAGGAACAGTGGCAGCGTCTGCGACGGAACCAGTGCCGACGCTGACGCGCCCACAGCCAGAGCGCCCCGCACAGCATCGGCAGCTCTAGGTCGGATCTCCAGTGTCACAACACGAGCGCGAGCGTTGCGTCTGATCTGCTGCGTCTGCTCGTTCTCGTCCGACTTCAGTAGTGGATACTCAAAGACATTGGCACTGACGTGGCCGGCGACGTGGAGAACCGCGTCACCACCGGAACAGAATCGGTCCACACGCTGGAATGAGTGATGGCGCAGGTCCGGGCGAATCAGACGCTGCTTGTGCATTGGCGTTGGTACTAGAGATGCAGTGGACGTGTCGCTGGCATTTTCTTCATCGCCGACGTCCACTGCCAATCGCGCTGCTTTCTGTGCGCTGCCCACGGGGCCGAATGCGTCTTCGATTTGCAGGTTGGCGTGTGTTGTTGCCATGGCAGAGTTGGTTCGAGACTCGCTTCGGTCGCTAGGCGGTCGAATGGAATGTGAGTATTTGGCTTGAGCCTTGGATTTTAAAAATTAATTTGGCAAAACAGGTCAATTGAATGCTGCGATGTGATAGGAGGAGCAGCGCGAGCCAATTGAACGGCCGAACTTCAGCCTGTCAGTTTTCACAGTCAAAACGGCCGTTTTATGGAGATGGTGAGATGACAACGCAATCGAGACGATTACTAGTGAAACGCGGTGTTGAAGACGACTGGCGGAGGAGGCTCGTTGGCTTAATCGAGGTCTGCTACCCAGACTGGGCTCGTATTTAGATACAGGGCTTTAGTACTTGTAGTGCAGTACAGCGAGACCCATACTGCCGATACTGCAGCAAGGTGCTCTCCTTCGGCAAAATGCAACCGCAGGAAGCTAAATGCATGTGTCTAGCTCTTAGATTGGACCGTCGTAAGCCGTGTCCACAACTCATGAGCTCGATAACAGTATATGACTGTCCGCGAGTTTTCAACGCTCCGACTGGCGTTGTTGCACGCTCAACTTACACTATGATTTTGAAATTGACACCGAACTTCGGCGCCAGTATTTGCAAACGTAACGGAGCACAATGTAGGTTTGCACCGTATGCATTTAGCAGTCCGTCTGAACTCTTGCTGACTCCTGCAAGTAATTCCATGTTTGCGCTCTCTGGACATTTTTGCCAGTGTAAAGCGCCGCAATGTTCAGGGAAGGCGAGTCTGCAGAAAGAGGGGGCGAAAGCAGTTCGATCAACGACCAATGAACCTCAATGCATCGCGGAGTGCGCTGGTCATTTATCGATCTGCCTCTGGACTACTAGACGGCAACGATAAGCATGCTACGACTTCTATGGGTACAGCTAATAGCAGCAGCGTTAGTGGAATGCATTTCTACGATCAATACCACGAGCGTGCTTGCTACCCCCGAAACAACTAGCTCTGCTGGGCTACAAGACAAGTCTAAGTTTGTTGCTTTGGATCTTTTCTTACCGAACATACCAGGTCAAGTGCACCTCGGCATGTATGAGCAGGTCAGAGGTGGCATGTACTTACGGGAGCTTCCGAGGGTGAATGCCTACTTCTCGCTGGAGCGTATATCTCTAAGCAAGCCAACGAACCTAGTAATGCGATGGGGCTTCCGTGGCTACGAGTGCAAGGGTGGAGGCTCGAACCGTACATGTTCCGAGTTTACCATGGCGGAACTGGAAAGTGATTGCGATCAAAAGCAACGTTCTCACAGTCATAATGCACTCCATATCATTACTCGTCGGAGTGCAATGATGGAGCGCCAGCTTCAGTTTGAGGACCCAGTGGTTGCAGATCCGCCAGTTTTCGGGACCGAAACCGCGTACTACAACTGTGCCCACACCAATGGAGGAACTAGCTGGTGTTGCGCAGAATCAAATCAAGGTTCAGGTGGCCCGTACTGCTGGACCCTGTCATCCTCACAATGCAAGGAAACGTATTCAACGTGGAACCAGCAAAATCTAATTTGTTGTACATCGAGCGCGGCGGATTGCAAGCTGACTTATGTAGCACCAATATCAACAACGGCACCAACCACTCCATCACCGACACCTGTCACAACCGATGCGCCAACAGACGATCCATTTGGTGATATCCCAATGCTTGGCGACACTTCAACGCCCCCAACTACGCCAACTGATGCCCCGACTTCATCTCCAGTAACCAGCGCTCCAACAGAGGATCCGTTCGGCGATATCCCAATGCTTGATGATACTACGGCACCGACTGACGCCCCGACTCCAGCTACAGCGACAACCGCCCCGACTTCAGCTCCAGTAACTAGCGCCCCGACTTCAGCACCAATAACCAATTCCCCGACTTCAACTCCAGTAACCAATTCCCCGACCTCCGCTACAGTGACCAATGCACCGACTTCAGCAACAGCAACCATAGCTCCAACGCAAGATCCTTTCAGCGATATCCCGATGCTTGATGGCTCCTCGACGTCAACTGATGCACCTACTTCAGCTCCGGTAACCAATGCACCAATCTCTGCTACAGTGACCAATGCACCGACTCCAGCTACAGTGACCAATGCACCGACTTCAGCAACAGCAACCAATGCACCGACCTCCGCTACAGTGACCAATGCACCGACTCCAGCTACAGCGGCAACCACCCCGACTTCAGCTCCGAATAGCAATTCCCCGACTTCATCTCCGGTAACTAATGTACCGACTTCAACTCCGAATAGCAATGCACCGACCTCCGCTACAGTGACCAATGCACCGACTCCAGCTACAGCGGCAACCGCCCCGACTTCAGCTCCGAATAGCAATTCCCCGACTTCATCTCCGGTAACTAATGCACCGACTTCAACTTCGAATAGCAATGCACCGACCTCCGCTACAGTGACCAATGCACCGACTTCAGCAACAGCAACCATAGCTCCAACGCAAGATCCTTTCAGCGATATCCCGATGCTTGATGGCTCCTCGACGTCAACTGATGCACCTACTTCAGCTCCGGTAACCAATGCACCAATCTCTGCTACAGTGACCAATGCACCGACTCCAGCTACAGTGGCCAATGCACCGACTCCAGCTACAGCGGCAACCACCCCGACTTCAGCTCGAATAGCAATTCCCCGACTTCATCTCCGGTAACTAATGTACCGACTTCAACTCCGAATAGCAATGCACCGACCTCCGCTACAGTGACCAATGCACCGACTTCAGCAACAGCAACCATAGCTCCAACGCAAGATCCTTTCAGCGATATCCCGATGCTTGATGGCTCCTCGACGTCAACTGATGCACCTACTTCAGCTCCGGTAACCAATGCACCAATCTCTGCTACAGTGACCAATGCACCGACTCCAGCTACAGTGACCAATGCACCGACTCCAGCTACAGCGGCAACCACCCCGACTTCAGCTCCGAATAGCAATTCCCCGACTTCATCTCCGGTAACTAATGTACCGACTTCAACTCCGAATAGCAATGCACCGACCTCCGCTACAGTGACCAATGCACCGACTTCAGCAACAGCAACCATAGCTCCAACGCAAGATCCTTTCAGCGATATCCCGATGCTTGATGGCTCCTCGACGTCAACTGATGCACCTACTTCAGCTCCGGTAACCAATGCACCAATCTCTGCTACAGTGACCAATGCACCGACTCCAGCTACAGTGGCCAATGCACCGACTCCAGCTACAGCGGCAACCACCCCGACTTCAGCTCCGAATAGCAATTCCCCGACTTCATCTCCGGTAACTAATGTACCGACTTCAACTCCGAATAGCAATGCACCGACCTCCGCTACAGTGACCAATGCACCGACTTCAGCAACAGCAACCATAGCTCCAACGCAAGATCCTTTCAGCGATATCCCGATGCTTGATGGCTCCTCGACGTCAACTGATGCACCTACTTCAGCTCCGGTAACCAATGCACCAATCTCTGCTACAGTGACCAATGCACCGACTCCAGCTACAGTGGCCAATGCACCGACTCCAGCTACAGCGGCAACCACCCCGACTTCAGCTCCGAATAGCAATTCCCCGACTTCATCTCCGGTAACTAATGTACCGACTTCAACTCCGAATAGCAATGCACCGACCTCCGCTACAGTGACCAATGCACCGACTTCAGCAACAGCAACTATAGCTCCAACGCAAGATCCTTTCAGCGATATCCCGATGCTTGATGGTTCCTCGACGTCGACTGGTGCACCGACTTCAGCCACGGGGACTACTACCCCGACCACAGCAACGACAACTGATGCGCCAAATTCATCCCCGATAGCCAATGCACCAATCTCCGCTACGGCCACTGATGCGCCGACAACACTAATGTCGACGCAGCCATCAACAACCACACAACCAGCGACAGTAACTGAGTCGCCGTCGATAACAGCCATTCCGGTGCTTGCCGACACTCCATCATCGACTACTACCGGGGCACCCACATCTTCAACTCAAGAGGCCCCGTCACCGACCATGCAGCCTTCAATCGACACTCCTACGGCCACCGCACAACCATCGGTTACAGCTCAGCCTTCGATAGGAACTCCTACAACCACCACACAGACTCCGACGAATACACCATCTCCGATTACACAGCCAGGTAACCCGTCAGCGACGATGCAGCCATCTACAACATCGGCACCAACTTCAACATCAGAGTCAACTGCTCCAACAACTGGACCCCTAGCACCACCCAGTTTGAGCAGCCCCACCAGCGGCTCATCGATGAGCACTTCGGTGGCAAGCCCGTCATCAAGCGCAGGAAGTGGTGAAGTGCCAGCAACAGTGATGCCAGGCACAAGCCTCACTAGTAATAAGGGCTCGCTAACTGGGAGCTCGTCCGCAGCTGAAATCTCCTCACTCGCTAACGATGCACGCTCTTCCAGTTCGATGACAGCGCTCGATAATACTGATATCGTGCCCACCATCAAACCTGCGAGAAAATCCTCAAGTGCGTCAAACGAAGGCTCGCCCAATCCTGACGATGCAAGCTCAATGTCATCTCTCGCATCAGTGGCGCAGCCCACAATAGTAAAACGCATAAATTCGCAGGACAGGAGTGATCAAAGATCGGCTTCCGGTAGTACAGAAGTCATCATCGGGGGGACCCGGCAGAGGTATCGACTGTTAAAGACGGAAACGGCGGTCGCTCGACCAACAGCGACAGCGAGCAATTCCACCGTGCGATGATCGATTTTACGCATTCAATCGGCTCTGTTGTCAGCAGAGTCAGTAACTCCGCTAACATTTTAGTAGGCACTGCTGTCACCGCAAACGTTGTGAGCGCAGCAATCAGTATCGTGACAACTGGCACGTCAGCTGTGTCGAATGCTGCCCCAGGGGTCGTTTCCTCGCAAGGAATACTGAATGGTATCGGTAGAGGAGTCTCTGCTGCAACTTTGAGGCCTGTAGCGCCGGTTGTGGATTTGACAGCATTCTTTACGATGCTCAATTATCTGCAGTTCCTTTCATCGACCAGTCACCTCAGTCTTCCCACGGCACCCGACATATTCTTCCACTTCACGGATTCATTGGGCTGGTGCAATTTTCAGCCGACCAGCGACAATCCGCCTCCTTCCAGTGGAGAGATAGACATGGGGAAGGATAAACTTTCAAGTGAAAATGCGGCAAATTTTACAGTCGCAGATGGTGATATCATATCGGGTGTGCTGGCGTATGCGGAGAGGATTAACGTCAAGCCGGAAGAACTGTTTACCAAAACTGCTATTGTGTTCGCCAGTATAGTCGGGGGTGTCGCCGCAGTCGTGGCTACGCTCTACTCATTGATGCGCCTCCTTCTGCGGCGGAAACTGGAGCTCTTGATCCAACGCCTGGATGACTTGCCGCGAGCCAAACTCTTGATGCGGCTGCTGATTCAATCATGCTTGTCCATCTGCCTCCTCAGCGAGTACGCGCTCAGCATGACCAGTTCATTCCAGATGCGTTACAACAGGGAGCAACATGAAGGTAGCCACAGCGCGTTTGCATTCGCCACCGTCGCGCTCATCGTGGTGTGTTTTGGACTCATCGTGCTTGGCGTCGTAAAAATCAGAAAGAAAACCGAGGAGGAGCTGTCGAACCCCGATTTCAAGTTCGCATGGGGAGCATACTACAAGTATTACCATTTCGAGAGCCGATACTTCTTCGTAGCCAAGATGGGCGCTGAAATCCTCTCCGGTATTATCATAGGGCTCGTGAGCGATGTGCCATCTCAGTTGACGCTGCTCATGTCGCTGCAGCTCGCCATGTTTCTTTACACGGTCGAGAGCGCCCCGTACTCAATGGATTTTCAAACAGTGTGCTCCTCCATCGCATTCGTGATGAAGATGGTCACATACGCGCTCATCAGCTCCTTCCTCACGCCTTCCACCGAGCCGGACTTGCAAAAGTTCGTGGGCACACTCGTGATTATGCTACAGGTGACGCTGCTGATACTTTTTAATTCAAGGCAACTCTACATCCTGTACAAGCAATTGAAGTACCTTTGGGAGCTACGACAAGACCGCCTAGATCGAGCAAAACAAATGAAGGAGGAGAAAGACGATGCAATGATCATTAGAAACTCGGTTTGCGCGCTCACACCTACCGTTGAAGTCAAACTCAAAGCTACCGTGTCGCCGGGAGGCAAGCACGATTCAATGATCACTGTACCGCATGGTTTGTCGGTAGCCGCATTCTAGTCGGTATCTAACAAATCAACACGAAATGGGAGAAAACATCTAGCGACCGCCTGACGAAGCGAGCAACTTGGACATGCGTTCGTCGAGTTGTTGAACGTTGGATTGGAAAATTTTGACGTTCTCAGCCAAGCTTGCTTCCATCTGTAGCGATGCATGAAAATAGTTAGGCAGAAACAAACACGTATTCTGTTAATATGTACCCCCCACTACTGCACACACAAGCACAGTACTTACATTCGCAAGTAAAGCAGCATCCGAGTCCAAGAGTTCACCCAACGAGGTCTGCGTTTGCTCCATTTTGCTCACTCGAACTGCCACATTGAGCGCATCATCGTGCACCGATTTAAGCGTGACAAGGCGGTCCACGACCGCAGGGACTGAGCCTGCCACGGTGTCAAGGCTGCTTAGCTGGTCGTAGATCTTTGGATCTGATCACGGTCAGCTTGCGAGTTCAGCGCGCCCTGTACACTAGGTGATTGCTTGAGCTTGCTGAGCAGCGTGAATTCATGAACAAGAGCTGTGGTTCGCGTCTTCACAGCGTCCAGGTTTTTCTCGCTCATCAGTGCGACACGCTGCTCCAGCTGAGCCACCGCCGACGTTAAGTCAGCGCTTGATGCGCCCGTCAGCGAACCCAAAGCGTCCAGTCGTAGTTCCTGACCCTGAAACTGCCGATGGATCTCTCCAGCGTAGAGATACGTGCTTCCAGTGCAGCCACTCGCGTCTTAGCATCCCTATCCACAGCATTCAGCTCGCCGTTGCTGTAGATCTCGTACACGATAGGAGCATTAGACGATGAGGCGGAGGACGGAGCAGCGGTCTGGCCCTGCTGCTGCCTCTTGAGTGCATCAATCTGCTGGAAGAACTTGGCTGTAAGATCCTTCTGCAGAGTCACCGCCGCATCCGCACTAGAAGTGGCCACTCCAGCAATGCTACCAGCGCGTAGGAACGGCTGAAAGGCGGCATTCTTCTCAAGAGCCGACAGATTGATCTGCAGTGTGTTTAATCCCTGCATCACTTCATTAAACTCAGCTTCCTGCCCAGCATCGACCATCACCTTGTGCTTTTTACGGTCTGCATCAGCCGCCAACAGCGTCAGATCCGCTTCCAGTTCCTTCAGTTCCAGTGACAGACGCGTAAAGCGAGCCAATGGCGATTCCAGAGTGGATTTGCTACTGCTGTTTGTCCCTGCTGAAGCCTCGTACTCCGTCTGTTTAGGTAGCGTCGGCTCTGGATTTTTCATCAAAAGACACCAACAATCAGATCCAAAGCTCACTCCCCAGGCCTTCAGACCGTCTAATCTCCTGCAACTTACTGTAAACCTTCCCCATAAACACTTCAAAGGCCTGTGTGGCCGGTAGTTCGTGCTCGTCCAGCTCCATCGTACTCTGAAAGCAGATGAAACATTAAATATCCATACTGAAAGTAAGTCAATTGGTGAATCCAAGCCTCATGCTCCTCTGTTCAAGGGCTTTACCTTGTCGTGGAAATGACCATCGGACTCCGGACCAGCGCCGACACCTGCGCGAGCCTGTCGGGCAGATGCATTTGCCGGTGCGTAAGGCTGGAATGTCGCCTCAGGCTCAGGCGTCTCGAAAACCTCAGTGTTCATGACCTTCCTGCGCTTCGGCCCCTCCTTCTCGGTTGAATAGTCCGACATTTTTTCGCATTTAGATATCAATACTCAAATTTAGTCCGACCTTTTTTCGAAAGACCCAAATTTTGAGCACAACAAGAATGGTCAAGTGCGATATTAGACTGGAAAGTGATGTCAGCACAGCGCTGAGGTTGAACAAAATACATTACGTGTGGAAATTAAATACAGCTCCATAAAGCCCTACATCGCCTTTTAAGCTTGCGTGATTGCCACACCCGAAGCGACAGAGTACACGACTGAGGCCAACCCTAGCAGCACCACGAGCACGTTCAGGATCGACAGTTCAAAGCCGAAGATTTCCGGACGTTTCGATTTCGCGTTCAGCACAATGTGCTCGCCCAAATCCAACTCCGGTAGACATGACAGTGGCGCATACGAGATCTGATACTTGGCAGCGCTCTCAGGAGGGACATCGCACTCAGCATCTTTGACAGCGTCGTAGTTCTTGAGGTACGTCAGCGCATTCACCACGTTGCCCAGTACGAGCGTACCAGGAGGTTGAATGTTACGGCGGCGCACCTCTGCAGCGATCCCGTCTAGCGTATTGCGCACAGTCATCGCATCGCTCATCGTAGCCGCGTGGATAATGGCAGCAGGCATGTCGCTCGGATACCCACGCTCGTTCTGCAACGCCTCGGTTAGACCTTCAATGCGACCGATAGCCATGAGGAAGATGGTCGTTCGGTGGTCGCAGTACTCGGGCAGGTTCGGGTAGCGGTCTTGCTTGCCGTGACCCGTGCAGATAAGCACTTGGTCCGCGACGTCGCGCATGGTAGCTGGAATACCAGCACTCGCAGGTGCCGACAGTGAGCTGGAGATGCCCGGGATCACTTCCACGTCGAAGCCAGCTTCCGAATACACCACCGCCTCTTCACCGCCGCGACCATACATGAATGGGTCGCCATTCTTGAGTCGCACCACTCGCTTGCCCTGCGCCAGAGCATCCAGACCCCAGGCATCCAGCTCCGCCTGCGCCAAGTCCGCCTTCCCGCAGCGCTTGCGTGCCACACGTACCTCGCATTTGGCGAGCGCCAGCACCTCGTTGGGCACGAGGCGGTCCGTCAGCACGAGGTCAGCCTGCTGCAACGCGCGGTAGGCCTTGAGCGTTAGCAGCTCCGGGTCACCCGGACCAGCGCCGACAAGCATCACCTTTCCCTTGGTTATCATCTTGATCTTCTTAACTTTGCGTTGAATTTGCAGTGGAGCTTCGTGGAGTGAAGCGCACAAATAGGAATGGCTAGGCATGCGTGTTGGTGGTTCTGCTCAAAAACGTAAACTCAAGCGACAACCAATTCCGAATGACGCTGACGCAGGGGCTTTTATTTGAAGCGCTTTAAATAGAGGTTTGTATAGTTTGTCACTGACATCTGTTCTCATTGCTGGATTCAAAAGAAGCCCGCTTGAAAACCATTGCGATGGTGCAGCATAGTAAAACGAAGTCATGTGCGACAACGTAGTGATTGCAAGTCACGTGCGACTACTGTAACAACTTCAACCAGCTCAAAAAGTGAGCCGCTTCGAGATACACTGTTGTTGACGAACCGAAGCGCTGTTGACGAACCACAGCTCGGATCTCTGCTTGCCATCGCACGTCATCGAGGTTCGAGCAGCGCAAACGCGTCGATTACTCGGAGAAGTCTGGGCCGACCGCGCGTCTAGTCCGTCGACGAACTTCGTCCAATCAAGGGATCACGCATTCACTCTCCGGTACCAAAACAATGGTACAAATACAAATCTAACTTGGCGTCAATCAAATTCTGTCCGATGATTGGACGTGACGTCTCACCAATCAACGCGGCGTTTCACGCTTTGTCGAGTTTTTACAGCGGTTAGGTCAGCAATAGTAAAATCAGTACAAATGTTTTCGAAAGAGTATATCATTTGACATAAACTCGACGCATCATGACACATGCGTGTCAATTTTGGCTCGGTTTGGGTGGTGTGGCCTTTGAAGACGGCATTCCGCATTCCGCGCTCTCACTAGCGGACGTGCAACGGACCGATCAAGTCGACCATCTCGCCCTTCGTCATCCGTCCCATCGTCATATAATACAAACCATGGCGCATCACCCAGCAGTCGAAGAGGCCGTGAGCCACGTGGCCTACGCGCTCAGCGACTTCTCGTACCTGGTGCAGCCTGTGCCCTTCGGCTCCGCCCTAGAGAAATACATTGTGAGTGCGCGGCGTAACGTCTTCGACCAGGTGGGCAAGGTGGAGGAGAGTGCCGTGGGCCAGGAGCTTATCGAGCGCGCCTACGCCGCCGCTAGGCGCGGTCAGTTCGTGACGCTCTTCGCGTCGTCGCCCTCTGCGCTGCTGCAGATGGTGCCAGCCATGTACAAACTAAGCAGCGCCCAGCTGCCGGCCGTCATCCACGTCGTAGCGCGCGAGCACTCGGACCTCATGGCGGTACGTCAAACGGGCTTCGTCATCTTGAACTCGTTGAACGCCACGGAGACGGAGGACATGGCTCTGCTGGCGCACGTCGCGTCACTGCGCGCCAATGTGCCGTTTCTGCACGTGTACGATGGTGAAATGACTCACAACGACTTGGAGCAGCGCGTAGCGTCTTCGTCCAGCAAGTTCCACAACTCCCTCGTGGACTATGAGTATCTGGCCAACCTCATTGGCCTCAAGGGCGCCTCGGCCGCGCCAGAGTTCCGTCAGTTGGTGCTCAGCAAATCTGGTGTCACGGACAACTCAGACGAGTCCGAACTGTACTTCCAGGTGTCCCCGGAGTGCATCGCCAAGTACAACGCTGTCCCCGAAGTTGTGGAAGATGTGATCAAGCAGGTGTTCGCCAAGAAGGGATACCAACTCTTCGAGTACTTTGGCCACCCACAGGCCGAGCAGGTGCTTGTGGTCATGGGCACGGCGTCCAGCGTCGTCAAAGACGCAGTGGAATCGCTGTACACCAACTGGCAAGCTAAGGTCGGTGTCATCTCGGTGCGTCTTTTCCGCCCATGGTCTACGAACGCTTTCCTGAGCGTTGTGCCAGCCACTGCGACCAAGTTCGCCGTGCTGGACCGCATGGATGACTCTACAAACGTCGGCGAGCCGCTTTTCATCGACGTGCTTGGATCTTTCCAGTCGGAGCAGTGGCAGAACAAACCTACACCAACAGTTATCGGTGGCAAGTACGCCTTCAGCGTGAACGAATCAGTGTTTGATGTGGTGACTGCGCGCACATTGGTAGAGGAGCTTGCCGCCGACAAGTTGAAGAATGGCTTCGTCGTTTCCTCCCCGACCACGACGGAGAAGATTAGCGCCAAGGTGACGACCTCACAGCTCGTTAACTCGTACGTGTCGTCCAAGGATGGTTTCGAGGCGCCTTACGTGAAGATGCTACTGCAGTTGTTCGAGAAACGTGCGGTGATTGCGAACCTTGTGCGCTCCACGACCGTTTGGAAAGACCAGGACAAAAGACAGGGGCATCGTGTCCCTTGAGAATGGCGAGTTCGGTTTCGGCGTGCACCTTGGCATCTTGGCGAAGCGCCAGGAGCTGAAGGACAAGGTGCAGACGCTTGTTGCTGGCCAGCACGCCAAGAGCATTGTGTCTCACCGTCTGCTCGATTGCCTTGCACAGTGGTCGGAGAAGCAGCCTAGACATGATTCCCTTGCAAATGAAATTCTGATCTTGCTGGAGAACGAGCAACACGAGGGCGGCGTGCTTGCTGAAATCTATACGTTGAAGCAGTACTTCGCACCATTGAGCCAGTGGATTTTGGGCAGCGAAGAATTTTCACGCGACGTGGGTGTCTCGGGTGTTCACCAGGTTCTCGCCAGTGGCGAAAACGTGAACCTTCTCATCCTCGACACGGAGCCGATGAACTCAGTGTCGAAGAGCAACCGCAAGCGTGACCTAGGTCTGTACGCCATGCAGTACGGCAACGCATACGTTGCTTCGGTTGCACTGTACGACTCATACTCGCAGGTGCTGCGTGCTCTGAACGAGGCTGATGCGTTCAACGGCCCTTCTATTGTTCTTGCATATGCACCTAATGCTATCAACATGGAGCAGGAAACAAAGGAAGCCGTGTCCAGTGGCTATTGGCCGCTCTATCGCTACAACCCACTTTTGGAGGAAGTGGAGGGTGAGAAGGCATTTTCCCTAGAATCGCCAAGTATTAAGAAGGACTTGCTGACATTCCTGCAGCGCAACAACCAGCTCAGCCTATTCGCGAAGCAGGCGCTGACTACGCCGTCCGCGGCATCGGTCAGTGAGAAATATGAACAGATCGGCCAGCAGGTACTGCAGACCAGTTTCGAGGCTCTCCTGAACGGCTTTAGCGGGCAGCAGGCGGAACCGTGGCAAGTTGACACGAAATTGTGGCTTCTTGTTGGTTCCGACAACGGCCACGCAGACGAATTCGCCTCCAAGCTTGAGGAGGATGCCTTGAACTTTGGTCTGAAGAATGTGGAGAAGATGGACATGAACGATATGACAATTGACTCGCTGCTGGACGAAGCCAACGACGAGAACGCGTATGTCGTGTTTATCTGTTCTACCGCCGGACAGGGCGAGTTCCCTAGCAACAGTAAGGAGTTCTGGGGTGAGCTGTCCGGATTCAGCTCGACGCTTCCTCTGCAATACGCCGTGTTTGGCATGGGTGACAGCTTGTATTGGCCTCGTGAGGACGAGAAGCACTACTTTGCAAGGCTCCTACCGATCTGGATGCCAAGCTGAGCGAGCTTGGTGCCAAGCGCATTGTGGACGCCGCCAAGGGCGATGACCAGGATGAGGATGGTCCGACGACTCAGTTCGATCTGTGGAAGCCCCAACTGTGGGAGCAGATTGGCATCCCTGCCGACGTTGTGAGCGCAAACCAGGGAACGAAGAAGAAACAGCGCACGAATGAAGAGATTAAGCAGCAGAGTAACTACCTGCGCGGAACTCTGGTGGAAGGCCTGGAAGACCGCACGACCAAGGCTCTATGCCCTGATGACACGCAACTGACAAAATTCCACGGTATCTACCAGCAAGACGACCGTGATCTGCGCGAGCAGATGCGTCTCGAGAAGAAGGAGAAGGCATTCAACTTCATGATTCGTGTGCGTGTTCCTGGCGGTGTCTCAACCGCTGAACAATACCTGATGATCGACCAGCTAGCGGACTCGCACGCAAACGGCAACATCAAACTGTCGACGCGCCAGGCGTACCAGCTCCAAGGCATCCTTAAATGGAATATGAAGGCCATTGTGCAAGGCATCAATCGTGTACTGATGGATTCGTTGGCTGCCTGTGGTGACGTGAACCGTAACGTGATGGCCACGGTGAATCCATCGTGCTCGGTGGAGACGCATCTAGAAATTTTGGACATCGCAAAGGATATCTCGACTCACTTGACCCCCAAGACGAGCGCGTACCATGAAATCTGGTTGGACAAGAAGATGGTTGCTGGAGGAGAAGTGAAAGACTTCGAGCCGATGTACGGTGAGGCTTACCTGCCACGCAAGTTCAAGATCGCCATTGCCATCCCACCCGCGAACGATGTTGACGTGTTCGCTAACTGCCTTGATTTATTGCCATCCTTGAGGATGACAAGCTGGTCGGCTTCAACGTGTCCGTTGGCGGTGGTATGGGCATGACACACAACAACAACAAGACATACCCGCGTCTTGCCGATGTGATGGCGTTCTGTACTCCGGAGCAGTGCAAGGATGTGGCGGAAAAGACGATGGTGCTGCAGCGCGATTTTGGTGACCGTGTGAACCGCAAGCACGCTCGCTTCAAATACACAGTAGAGGACCACGGTCTGGAGTGGATTCGCGCCGAGATCGAGAACCGCCTGGGATACAAGTTGCAGGAGCCACGCAAGCACAAACTTCTGTCGAACGGTGATCGCTTCGGCTGGAGCAAGAATTCGCACGGCAGGTACCACTACGGTATGTTCATCGAGGGCGGACGAATTAAGGATACGGAGGGCTGCTCCATGCGCTCGGGTCTCCGTGAGTTGGCGCAGACCTTCCCGCATGTTGAATTCCACCTGACGGGCAACCAGAACATGAGCTTGGGCAACATCTCCGAGGAAGAGATTCCTCTTATCAAGGCTATCTTGGAGAAGCACAAGTTCGGCAACGACAACTACTCGGGCTTGCGTCTGAACTCGATCGCCTGTGCTGCATTGCCAATGTGCGGCCTTGCATTTGCCGAGGCTGAACGCTACTTGCCCTCTTTGATCACCAAGATTGAGGACATGTTGGAGTCGAACGGCCTGCGTGACGATGCGATTGTAATCCGTATGACTGGCTGCCCCAACGGCTGTGGCCGTCCTTACCTGGGTGAGATTGGCTTCGTTGGTCGCTCCCCTGGCATCTATAACCTGTACCTTGGTGCTGGTTTCTCTGGAGATCGCCTTAACAAGCTGTACAAGGAGGCACTTGACGAGGCACAGATTTTGGCGGAGTTGGAGCCCATCATTAAGGACTACGCTGAGAACCGCGACCAGGGCGAGAAATTCGGCGACTTCGTCATCCGCGCAGGATACGTGAAGGCCTGTCTGGCTGCACCGTTGGTTGAGAACCGCGCTGCAGGCGAGACTTTCCACGCATAAGCTGATATCGTTCAATAGGATGTATGTATGAAATTAATATTCGTTCGCAAACGTATGCTCAACCAACGTCTACAATATGATCCTTGCCAAGTGTTGTGGAATGGTAGTAGTAACGCACTGTGGCACATGGTTTTCTAGCTCGCCGCGATGTCGACAAAGACACACGATGCACTCCTTTACGTGATAGCAGCAAAGATGAGTCGATGGTCATTATCCAGCCTTAGGCTCTTTGCCTTCTCCAAGTAGCTGTTGTTCCCCAAGGACACACTGAAAGCAGTCATAAAGCAATCGACAGCGAGCATTTGGCATCCCGGTGGTGAAAGCACCCCTCACAGATTAATTTCGAGTGAAGCACCGAAAGCTGAACTTTGTAGCAAATTGCCAGCTGTTATCGTCCATCATGGCGCAGACTCGTCCCTACGTGGTCTGCAAGCAGGCCTGCCTGACCCACTCCCGGGTCATCTTGATCGCAATTGCTCAATTTACGCAGTCTCGACCACATGCGTCTCTCGTGTCTGCAGTTGTTCTCGGTCGCCATCCCACTGGCCACCCTTTCATCTGTGCTGGGGGTGTATGACTACCAGACTCTACGACAGCCAGCACTGTTCCAGTCTGAATGTGCCAAGAATTGGGGCAGCACTACAAGCTCCTCCTCATCAACGGGCGATCCCAGCAAGTTGAACGTCAATTTGTCGGTGAAACTCGCACGATTCACGAGTGACTATGTGGATTTCAACACCAGGACTTACAATGGAAAGGTGCCAGCGCCTACGATCAAGGTTTGTCCAGGAGACCAACTGGTTATCACACTTACCAATGAATTGGAAGAGGGTAGCAACAACGACACCAACCTGCATCTCCACGGGATGCATGTTCCCCCGGTGGGTAATGCCGACAATGTCATGCCCATCGTTGCACCAGGAGGCCAACGGCAATACATCTACGACATTCGCACAGATCACCCCGCAGGAACATTCTGGTACCATCCACATGCGCACGGCAACGTGAACTCGCAGCTCAATGGGATGCTGGCAGGTACACTCATTGTGGTTGACCGACCAACAGATTCCCCGGAGAATTTAGCGGCTATGGACGACCTTGTGCTGCTATTGCAGGCAATCTGCGTCGAAGACTGCCACAACATCTTTGACCAGATCGCAGAGTCACTGGAAAATAGGTTTGGTCCCTCCACAAAAAAGACCCACAGCGAACCCTCAAATACGTGGCCAACTGATCTTGAAATTGTCGAAGACGACGCGGATGTGCCGCTGAATGACACATCATTACCCACAGTCTACGTGAACGGTCAATATCTTCCGACCGTCAATCTTGCTGTGGGCGAGTATAAACGACTACGCTTCGTGAATGCCATCGCGAATAATGTGGCTGAGCTGGTAACTACCGCTAGCAGTAGCTGCTCTCTGTATGTGCTAGCTATGGACGGAATTTACTTTGACAAACCTAAGACAAAATCCGCCGTTGTCATTCCTCCTGGTGGGCGTGCCGACGTGGCCTTGATGTGCGCCGAAATTGGCGAGTTTTACCTCGAGATAGACTGCGCGAGTTCGAGGAGCAAATTGTTAGGCATGGTGAACCAGCACCGAGTGCCATCTCAGCGCATCGTGAAGCTCAAGGTTACCAGCGAGGTTGACAACACTAATAGCGAAAGTGAGGATACGACCGTGTCAATGCGCCTTCCGTCTACACTACCTGCGCGGCCATCGTACATGGTAGATGCTGTGGCAAGTGGCAGTGGAAGCGCCCCAGACGCTTCAGCTATTGCCGAGAGCAACAAATACGACTTTGAGTTTTCCGTTTGGATGGACACTGGTATCCAGTATGGCGTCAACCACGAGAAGCTGAATATGTCACACGTTAACCACTCGATGCCCGTGGATGAATTGCAGCAATGGGATTTATCGGTCAACGACTACGGATGTCCGCGAAGATGTCCTGCGACCTGGATGACGACACTACTAGTGTTGACCGCCGACTCGCAAGCAATTGCCGTACGATGAGCCATCCTTTCCATATGCACTCCACGCATTTCCAAATCTCTGGCATGGATGCTGCCACCGACCCTGATGGAGTTATGTTTAATGTAGGTGAGTGGCGCGATACGGTGCCACTATTCCGCGCAGGGGTGCAGATCCGCTTCACGCCCCGTGAGCATATGGTGGGTAAAATCTTCGCACACTGCCACATTGCATCACATGTGGACGCTGGCATGGCGCAGCTCGTGAGCGTGTATAAGCCCAGCACCACTGATTCGGAAAGAGGTGAAGGCAGCGAAGAAGACGATAGCGATAGTGAAACTGCTGATGAAGGAGACGAAGAAGGCAAAGATGACGACGATGTAGATGACGAGGATGAAAGTGAGGAAGGCGAGGAAGGCGAGGAAGCCGAAGAACGATAGAGCTTAATACCTGCATGGGCGAATATTTATTCATTTTGAATTGAAATGGACAGAAGTTGCTTTCCAAGAACCACCCCGTGTTTGATAAATGACTGACTTCACATAGTTTCATGGTTTCACCGAAGCGATCACTTCATCCAGCGGCAGTGCATAACTCGAGTTCCAGTTCCTTTCAAATATTTCCTCGAGCGCTTTTCGTGTCGGCTCATGGTTAGTGTTGACACTTGCTCCTGCCGTGGTGTAGAAGTATCCCCACTCCATATTACTTGTGCCAATGTTCGCACGAGTATCCGTAACGATATACTTGGCATGGTTTACGCGGGTGTACGAAGGCCACGTAGCCTTGGAAGTAGAAGTGGACGTGGTGTTCTGCCATCCTGGCACACAGAAAATCTTGATTTCAAGACGTCCGGAACACCGAACGTGCATGGTTTGGCACAGTTTCGCTTGCCTCTTCAACGTGACAAGGGCTTGTAATATTTGAGGGCTGGTGTGCTGCCACTGGCTGATCAATAAACGCACTTGAAGTCCGGGCTTGCCGTACACACCAGCAAGTAGTGCGTCCGTAAGTGCAGGCCAGTGAAGAGGCCCGGGCGTATACATCGAAAAAGGAGCAAAGTCCATAACGCTGAGGCTGACGAAAGATTTGGCTGACCGAATGGTGTACACCAGCGCATCTTCGTCAAAAGCACGCGAGTGTGCTGCGGTAGCTTCTAGAGGTGCAGCTGCAACGAACATCTGTGCAGCACCCGACGAGATATCTTCATCCTCGTTCAAACTCTTCTGGGTCGATCGTGCACTGAAAGCCACCGGATATTGATGGGAAATATTTCCTAGAGACGATAATCCAGCTGCCACAAACGGATCAGGAGTCCGTTTGCTCTCGGTAAATACAGCGACCACGATGGCACCTGCATCTCGTGCTGGAAATCCTCCGAGAAGTACGTAGCTGTCTTAGCTGGTAGTAGCTCGGGTGATGCAAACAGCCACCATGCATCAAACAATCTCTGCATATCCTGAATCATAGGTGACGTCGGCTGCAAGTTCTCCATGACCACCCCTACCTCCATCACCTGTGCCAACGATTTCCAGTCCATATTGGCACTGCCCACGTACACGTGCTGCGAGTCGAAGACCCAAATCTTCTGGTGAAGAATGCCACTCCCGTACCATTCCGGTCCGCTCCAACACCTTACATCAACCTTCTCCTTACCAGCATCCGCCAGCATCTGTACTTCACTCGGCAGCGAGGAGCACGATGTCGGTGACGATGTCGTCTCCAATAACTCATCAGCTGGGGTCTGTTTAGCAGTTAAAATGCGCAGCTTCACACCTCGATTTGCCGCCTCCTCCAAAGCCTCGAGTAATTTTTTCCTCGAGCAGCTCCAAACTTCGTCATCTCTTCGGCTGAATAGATTTCTCGATCCGCTTGGCCTAATAAATTCCAATACATGGCACTAATGTCGATGGACGTTTTGGCGGTTTCAACATGCCGCATAAGCACTTCGAAGGTCTGTGGGACGTTTGAGGACAACTGAAAGTCCCCCACCGGAAGCGATTCGACCAGCGAAAGTGTGGCTTTAACGATGAATTCGGAAAAAGGTCCTTTTAGCAGTAAATTGAGGCTCAAAACCTTGGGGTTGGGCTTGATCTGGACGTCTGGAGACCTCGTTGGGACCCCGGTTCATGCGGAGAGAAGCGAAGAACGACAAGGAAGAGGCAGGAAGCAGCCCACAGCAGTCCAAACAACGCAGCGCCATCACCACGACGACTTCGCCCAGCTCGCATCGTCGTGGTCGTCATGGTCTATGTTCTTCAAGAATAGGATTTAGAGTGTACCCAAAAAAAAGAAGAGTGGTCATTTTACCTGACCTATTTTATAGTCCTGTATTTGAGTATGCCTATTTTGATTGGGTGTCACTTTAGCAATCATGGCAGGCAAAATGGTGTCGCGCAAGGCGAAGCGCAAGACGCAGCGCGAGGACAAGAAGCAGCAGAGGAACAAGCGCCAGCGCAAGGAGCAGCAAGTTGCAGAGTCTCACGTGCAGAATTCAAGCGGAAAAACGCGTTCTAAGCCTCAGTTCCAAGCGAAAAGAGCAGCACCAGCGCGTCGGGGCGTAGCCATCACCAACAAGTTCCATGAGCTGTTGGCGGAGGCTGCAAGCGAGCAAAAGGTGCGTTGATTGGCTGAAAAGGGAGGTTACTGCTGGTTGATTGGCTGATGTGGTAGCTTCGGATATGTGTAGGTGGGACCAAGTTGAGTAATGAGGACAAGGAGATCAAGGCACTGGAGAAGAAATTGGGACTCGGATCATCCAAGACCGACGCTGCACTGAAGAAGCTAAAAAGTGGGTTCAATTTGCAGTGAAAAAGTTGTTGAGTTAAAAGCTGACGATGTTTTTGTGAACTGGTGCTACGTAGGGAGTACTCTCGAGATGGTTTGGGTGACGATTTTGCTGACTTTTTGTCTGAGCTGGACCATATTTCAGAGTAAAGATGGCTGCACTGATTATCAATTGAGGTGTGTGTGTGGACTGATTAATGTGCTTGTTGTCGACAGAGTGGTGAAGGAGCAGCCGAAGGCGACCAAATCTCGATCCAATGGCTCTGCAGTTGCTCCAGGCGATGAAGGAGACGACGAGAGTGATGGAGAGAGTGAGGTGGATGAGGGTGAAGATTCTGAGGATGGCAGTGAGTTTGGTGAGGACATGGAGATGGATGAGGAGACCCGACGCGAGATGGAAATGCTGCAGGCGGAAGACGCAGAGTTTCTCAAAGATATGGACGAGCTGCCGACCGATGAGTCTGAGTGCGATTCAGACACGGACCTGGCGGCTTTCTATTCCGATGAAGAAGAGGAGGATGACGATGAGGAGGACCAGGACAAGGTAATGGCCAATACATTGCTAAACCAGCAAGTTGCTGGCGATACAGAGACGGCAAGCGGAGAGAGCGAAGTTGAGCAGGAGGAAAGTGGTAGTGATGAGGATGATGAAGAGGAAGAGGAGGTTGAAGACAGTGGCAAAGGAAAATACGAAGATAAAGAGGACGAGAGTGACAAGGAGGAGGAGATTGTCGTCGAAGAAGACATCTACGGACGACCAGTCATTAAATCAAATGACGGTCCCAAGAAACCATCAGCTTACCTGCCACCCCACTTGCGCCGTAAGCTTCAAGCTGAGGCCGAAGCGGCTGCTGCTGTAGCATCCAAAGATAAAGTCAAGCCTTCACAGATGGACGAACAAGCTGTACGGGAGCTGACACGCCGTATCAATGGCCAGCTCAACCGTATCTCCGAATCCAACATGGAGTAAGTCATTGCGCTATATTAACGTTGCGACTGTGAATTAACTCGGATGTGTGCTTGTCCTTGATGCAGATCAGTCGCATTAGAAATGGAGAAGATTTACCGTGAAAACGGGCGGTCCCTCGTAAACGAGCTTCTGCTAGAAAAATTACTTCAAACGACATGCCACCCACGCCAAGTGATGGCCCCGCTCATCAAGGTTGGTGGAGCTCTAGTAGCATCCCTATACCACAGCGTTGGTAGTGAGGTTGGGGGATTTTTCGTAGAGAAGTTGGTTCGCAAACTTACAGCGAGCGTAGAAGAAGAAAAGAAGCAGCTCAGTGAGGCTGCCGACACCCCCAGGGCGACGATGATGGCGATGCGGGCAGAACGTCCAAGGAGCCGGTAAATTTGATGCTTTTCGTGATGATGCTGTACAACTTCGGTGTGGTGCACTGCACCCTCGTGTACGACCTCTTCCGGGCATTCGTGAGCAGTTTCTCGTCCACCGACATCGAGTTGATCCACCAGCTCCTGAAGGTTGGAGGTGCGCAGCTCCGCGCGGATGATGCTGACGCATTGCGTCAGATGGTTGCTTCCGTTCAACAGAAAGTCGGTGAGTCGCAGCAAACGCAAGGAGGCCAGCCGGATGAGCGCGTTCGATTCATCCTGGACCTTATATACGACCTCAAGAAGTCATCAAAGCACGGCAAAGGCCGGAGCGCTGGAGGCCAGGGTAGTGCAGGTGCACTTGATGTGTCATCGCTAAAGAAGTGGCTCGGCCGGGTGAAGACGCGCTGCGGCAACACTAATAACCCGTTGCGCGTATCGCTGCACGAACTGCTTAATGCTGACGAAGATGGACGCTGGTGGGTTGTAGGCGGCACATGGGTCGGCTATCAGCAACCGAAGGGTAGTGATAGCGCTGGCATGGCGAACGATGATGCCGCAAAAGAGACGGTGCGCGAGAATGACCGATTGCTGAAGCTTGCGGATAAGCAGCACATGAACACGGACGTTCGCAAAAAGATTTTGTGGCGCTTATGGGTGCGGCTGACTGCTTCGATGCCTACGAACGATTGATGCAACTGCACCTGAAGGAGAAGCAAGAACGTGAGATTGTGCGTGTGCTGTTGCACTGCTGTGGCCAGGAGAACAAATTTAACAAGTACTACCTTGTGCTGGCCGAAAAGCTGTGTGAGATGGACCAACGGTACAAGTTCACGTTCCAGCTTGCGTTCTGGGATATTTTCAAGCAAATGGAGTCGCTCAAGCCACGGAGGCTGTACAACCAAGCGCAGATGCTGGGTGGGCTCATTATCAGCAATAATCTCTCGTTGTCGTGTCTGAAGGTGCTGGACTTTACGCAGTTGGAGGAGAAGAGCATCCTGTTCTTACGAGTTCTGATCGAGCAGATCCTTAAGCTGGAGAGCGAGTTGGAGATGGCGCAAATATTCCAACGCCTACTGCAGACGAAGAAGGCTCAGCTGACGATTGATGGACTGGCTGTCTTCTTCCATCAGCACCTTACGAGCTTCCGTGGTGAGCCCGACGCGAAGACGCGTATGTTACTGAAGAAGCGTGCCAAGAGTGTAAAGAGCTTACTGGACCAGTTAGCAAAGTCTGCGGCGTCAGCCGAGAAGGTCGCTAGCTTCATGTAGCTCTGTCACATTTCTCAATAATATAGACAAACGACCTTTTTCTATTGTGTCATCCATGCATGTGAGATATCATCATGACCAAGCAAAAGGGGAAAATATCATGTCATTGATGCACTGGTAGTACATTGCTGAGGAAGTCGTAGTCTACTCCTCCGGGTCGATTTTCTTGATGAACTTGGCAGGGTTCCCAGCGTACACGCAGAACGGAGGCACATCCTTCGTGACGACGCTGCCGGCACCGATCACGGCACCACGACCGATGCGAATTCCAGGCATGACGACGGCATTGCCGCCGATCCAAACATCATCCTCGATCGTGATGGGCTTGCCCAACTCGTATCCCGAAAACCTCGCCTTGGGTCCGAGTGGGTGAGTCGCAGTGTAGATCTGCACGTTTGGTGCAAACAAGACCCGACTGCCAATGGTGATCTCGCACACGTCGAGGAGGACGCAGTTGAAATTCATGTAGACATTGTCACCCATTCGGATGTTGGAACCGTAGTCGCAGCGGAAGGGCATCTCGATCATGCAGTCACGGCCCTGAGCACCTAGCAGCTCGGCCATGATCGCTTGGGCCTTGGGGCTTTCAGCCACCGCCAGGTCATTGTACTTCTTCACCAATTCCCGAGTTGCCTGTCGCTCGGCAACGAGATCCGGATCCGCGGAAAGGTAAAGCTCCCCGCGCAGCATCTTGGTCCTTTCGGTTTCCATCGTGACCAGAGGGTTTTTGACTTAGTGTTCAGGTGTGCAACTTGAGACTGTTGGGGCGAATTGGAAAATGAATCTGTGTCCTGGATATGCCTCACTCGACTCGGCTGTGACTCAAGTCGCCATATTTGATCACGCCCGAATGTATCCAGAATGAAACACGTGTCTGGTTGTGGGACGCAATGGGGAGCCATGCTCTACATGGACAGTAGATGCTTTTGTGATACATGAAATGAATTTCGTGGTTACAGTTGTGGTGACGAACCCACTCATTAATGATGAGCGAGGCTATTCATGTTGTTATCCCCGCTGACGACAGTTGGAGGCTCTCAGAGCGCGGTAGTGGAAGAAACATGACAAGAGTTCTAATGGAGCGACATCCCACTTGCCCTACAAAATTGAACTGCGTGCTGCTCATGATGTCAAACCGTTAGTTGTTGGTGTGCAGCCTCGGGCCTTTGTTGATTCTAATTTATGACATGCGCCTGGCAGTAAAAATCGCTACCTGTGGCGCTCCATTTGCCTGCGGTGAGAAAAATCCTCTCAAAAGATAGTTTGACAGACGCGAACTGTATACACGATACAATGATGTGTGGCCATTACACAGTGTGGGGCTTAGAAGGAATGGCTACAACATTGAGATATGTAAGGTTAAATGAACCACTTGCCAGGGGTGCTCAGGATGAGTTTACTAGTTCACTTAATCGAGCACGTGGAAGCTGTGCAGTAAGTTCAACTGCTACTCGGACTCAGCTCAATTTTCTTGATGAACTTGGCCGGGTTGCCAGCGTACACACATTGGAGGTACATCCTTGGTCACCACACTGCCGGCACCAATCACCACGCCGCGACCAATGCGAACCCCTGGTACGACGACAGTATTGCCGCCAATCCAGACGTCGTCTTCAATTGTGATGGGCTTGCCAAGCTCCAAACCAGACGACCGCACCTCGGGGTCAAGTGGGTGGCTCGCCGTGTAGAGCTGCACATTCGGCCCCACCATCACTCGGTCACCGATGGTGATCTCGCATCCATCCAGAAACACACAATTGAAGTTCATGAGAAAGTTGTCGCCAACGCGAATATTGTAGCCGTAGTCGCAGCGGAAGGGCATTTCAACGAGGCAATCTTTCCCCATACCACCGAACAACTGTTTCATCACGGCTTGCGCTTCAGGGCTCTCGGCCTGTGTGATGTCGTTGAACTGCCTGGTCAGTTCTCGGGCAGCGCGTCGGTCCTCCGCCAAGGTCGGGTCCGCTGCAATGTACAAGTCCCCGCGAATCATCTTGGCTTTCTCAGTGTCCATCGTAAGAGGAAGTTGCTGTACTAGTGGCTTGTTACCTTCACAGAATTTCTGGTAATGACCCCATTGATGTCGGATAGTGGGGAGGGGCGAATTCGTCAGCACACGTGTCACGAAACTAAAGCCAACAAAGCCGTGCGAAGCCATTTTCATTTTCCGTGATTATATCGAAGTTGAAGTGGGATGGATGGCTTTCAGCAAGGTTAACCTTATTATGGGATCACTCAAGACATGGGCTTGCAATGCGAATGACTGGCCCTCCATAATGGGTCTTTCACGACAGCAGCAACAATACGAGTTACGTTTGGTACCGCAAACTTGAAAAATCTCGTTACCGAATCGATGAGCTCATCGCTACAGAATACAAGCGCAATATCTTCATCCACTGCTCAATTTCTCTTGGGGCTCGATCTCCTTGGTGAACTTGGCAGGATTGCCAGCGTACACGCACATTGGAGACACGTCCTTGATCGCCGCACCGATGACTGAGCCACGACCAATACGAACGCCAGGTACGATCACTACATTTCCGCCGATCCTAACAGCGTCTTCGATCATGATAGGTCTGCCAATTTCCAGCTTTGCGGCTCTCATGGTCGAGTCAAGCGAGTGGCTAGCCGTATAGAGCTGCATATTTGGCGCCAACAGCATACGGTTACTGATTGTGATCTTGCACACGTCGAGCAGCACACAATTGACATTCATGTAGATGTTGTCACCCAGACGGATATTGTAGCCGTAGTCGCAGTGGAAAGGCATCTCAATGAGGCAGTCACATCCTTTGGCTCCCAGGAGACGTGTAAGCAATGCGTCAACTTCGGGGCTTCAATTTCCTCCAGTGCGTTGCACTGCTTGAGCAGCAACCGCACCACCCGTCGATTTGGCACCAGAGTTGCATCCGTCAGGTCGTGCATTTCCCCGCGAATCGTCTTGGGTTTCTCAGTGTCCATCGCGATCCAGTTGTAATCTTCGAGCAATCGAGCAAAATGAGAAATGAGTTGATTGTGACGGAATCGGGGCCGGCTGAAGTGTGGGTGACTTTATTCATCACTGAGGTTTTGTATCTGAGCCGTTCCTAGCGATCAGATGACTTGCTCCGCACTATACATATACTTGCAGTGCAGGCCCTGCACGATCGCTAACGAACTGGTAATTAATCGTGATGAAGCCGAAGTGATTCCCACGCTGAAACAGCAGAATGCAGGCGGCTTCAGCGTCGCTCACAATCGCATACATCCGCAAAGGCTTTATATGTCACAGCAACCCATGCACATGTACAACAATCGCGAGCACAACGCATATCGCCATGAGTAAACAACTCAACTTGTCGTGTAGTTGTGCGTATTGTCTACTCTTTACTGCACACCAGTGAGTGGATCGATGTGCAAGGGGTAGAATCTCCAGGCCCCTGCTCCTTCTCAATCAGTTCTTCGTTCAGTGCGCGCCAGGCTGATAGCCTCAGACGGTCCCTCGGCGATCGTCTCGATATCTGAAGCCCCCGTCTTCGTCGATCATCAAGAACTACAGAGCATTGTAACAACAATATTATCACATCAACTTCAACCAAAACCATAAATTGCACCTGCGCAATGAACAATATCCTCGCAATCTGCTTACGTCGTAATCTGCAGAAATATTGCCCCACAATCGCCAAACCGATCAGCAGCAGTCCTGGGATGGCAATCAACCAGAACAAGTACTTGTAACTGCTTGATGTGCTGCTCTGAATGACCGTCGGACTTGTTGTATACCCCAATGAAGACGACGATGATCCTGAACTTGGTGGCCCCGAACTCTCACAATAGTCGACAATTCTTTTCTCCCACACGGATTTTCACAGCTCAGAATGCAAACACAGCCAGAATCCCCGACACAAAACTTCGTCGTCATGGCCATAAAACTATTTGCCGCCGAATAATTTCTCGCCAGGGCATTGCACGTAACACAAGCTGGATCACTGTCTTCACAGTACGTCGAGTTGACTGCTGGGAATTGATGGTACAATCCGCCACTAAAGTCAATGGGACTGCCACTGTCTGCATTAGACCCATTGGTGCGATAATCCCACGGCGGATCGTAGTAAACCATTGACTCACACACTCCAAACTGCGATAACAAACAGCCTTCCGGGTTGTTCTTGACGTCCACATTGAGACAATCGTAGCAGGTTCTGGGCTGCAAGCAGGTTTCCCCAGGCTCGAGACCATAGTAGGCGCAAGTGTCGCCGTCGCTATTGCTCCGACTGCTGTTGTAACTAGCTGAAAGCCTCACAGAACCGTCGCCAGCACTGTCGGACCCGCTGGAACGGGAGGTAGACGCCGAAATCGACATAGTTCGACGCCTTCCAGAGCGAAATTCAGAATGCTGGTGGTGGATTACGACAGCGGAGACGGGGATCTCGGATCGGGTCGTGTATTCGACGTCCGGAGGAGACAAATCGACCGGGAAGTGGCGCGTCAAGCAGGTAGCAGACGCTATCTTCTTCCATCTGATCGCCGTACACTGTCGGATGGCTTCGACACCCATTCATACGAAGCATTGATTGGTGGAAAATATAATTCAAGGCAATTGATTGGATGAAAAACATCATGATTGAAGTGGACCTTGACGCTCATCCTCCGAGTCGGACTTCTTTAGTCAGCGGAGACTTTGCTGTCTATGACACCGGCACGTACTGAACAATAGAGCGAATGGACCGAGACGCTCTGCTCTGATTAATTTATCTGCACTAGTTTGCCAAAATTGCCAACGGATATGAAGTCTGACCTCAGAAGTCGCATCTCTTCTCCCTACACAGCGCTTCGATGAGCTTCGAGCATTGCACACCCTGACGACGTACGCTCGTCCCGAGTGGTTTCGGCGCTTGTGCTTGTTATCCTCTCCTCATACGACGCACCGACAACGACAATATCACCAGCGACTTGGTCAACGACTTCCCGGTCGGACGAGAGGCTGCAGTTCCGCTCTCTGTTGCTGTCTGTAGCGTTCGGATCGTCCTGGACCTGTGCGTATACAGCTCGAGCGCTATCACTATTCGGTGACGAGTCCACTGGGGACTGCTGGGGATTGTTGTTAGTCTCCGTCTGCACTGTCACACTTTCGACTCGAGGTGACATCATGTACTGCGGTTGTTGGTTGGCGAGTTGTTTCTTCTCGCGCTCGATCAATGTGTTTTGCATCTTTCGCCATCCAGATAGCCGAAGTCGGTTGGAAGGGGACGTGATGGCGTTCACATTGTTGTACGGACCTTCCGCTCGTACGGGGGTCGTCGCTCGCCCATTCGTTTGCAAAGTCCGCGTCGATACATGAAGACCCCAAGCAGCGCTACCTGTAATACTAGGTAGAAGATCAGCATTGTGCTGTACGTGGTCGCGTCTGAAGACGAATCGTTGTCCGCCGATTCGCTTCCGTTGGTGCCACACTCCGCCGGCATGTTGACTTCCCAGTTGTCCGTCTCACAGGACATGACACACACACAGCCGTCCGTCCCCACACAGAACTGTCGCTCCACTTCCGTCGACGTATTCTCCGTCTTATACTCTCGATGTGAGGACTGACTCAAGCTGCCATTGTTCACAAGTTCGTCACACAGTACACAAGCGGCATCTGTGGGCTCGCAGTACGTCGCATTGACTGACGGGTAGTAGTTGTACCATCCTGTCAGGGACAAGTCCTCACCCGTTGTGTTGCGTCGATAGTCAAGATTTGCCTCATAGCTGGACATGTCTTCACAGAAACCTGAAGGCGCCAACAAGCAGCCGTCTTTCACCCCAGCGATGTCTGCGTTCAGACACTCGTAGCAAGTGCGCGGTTGGCGACATGACTCGCCTTCTTTCGAGGCGTGATACGAACACGTGTCTGCGTCGGAATTCCCTACTCGATACGGTCCGCTGATGACTGCCGATCCGTAGGAATCGTCTCCGAGACCGGAACTGCTGCCATTGGACTTGTCATTGTCATGGTCTCTGTTATCCACGACGCTACTGTTGCTGCCGTCGGCACTACCTGGCGAATGATGCCGCGAATTGGACGACGCCATACCGACGACACCTGCAGACTTTGAGAGCACAGAGAGTGGTGGCGCTCTGGTACCTGTGAACAGCGAGGTGGAGACGTCTGACGTCGGAGTTGTCGATCAGTGCCTACAGCTCCTCAGCCCGAGGCTCGGGTTCACGGCTCAAACTGACTCGTCTCCTCCAGCACGTCTTTCGCATCTTAAATACAGCATAATGCCTTTCATCTAGCATGTCATGATTGGAAGTATTGTAAAGAGAACATATGTAATATAACCTTCTGTAATGCATTGACCTTGACAGCAGCATGAATCGGACTTTGTTAAGAAAGACAGGTGTTTTGTTTACATTCGCACTGCCGACAGGATTGGCGTGGATAAGCTCGATCGCTTGATGGTGCCTCAGGCATTTGATCAACCGTGTGTTGAATACGCCAGGTGAAGCCCAGATGATGTCAATCCAGCGTTGAAATCCATTAAAATGGCTGCAATTATCCATAGGCCATTGTTGAAGGTTTTACAAATGCATATTAGATAGGTAAAATGACTGTAGCAGCTACTCCTGACTCTGACTTTGACTTGTGCTCGAAACGCACTGGTACGACGATAACACTGAGAAGAGACCGCCACTTTTGCGCTTCTTACTGGATGCAGCTGCTCGACCACCAGGAGCCCCGCGCCGTTTTGTTGACGCTTTGCTACCAGCACCACTCCAGCTCTTGCTCTTGGCGAAATCAGGACGTGCAGTAGGCACGGACTCGTCGTTGTTGGGGGCGGCATTTTCATCGCCGTCTTGCTCAGGTTTGTCGGCGCTAAATGAGGTGAATACAAAGCCCTTGGAAGAACCACCGCCAGACTGTACACAGCAGCAAAAATACAAGAAGTGAGCATACTTGCATTGACAAACAGCCACAAACAATTCGTGACAAACTTACCGAGTTGGCGTTGGCACTGAACATCTTGCACTGGCCGATGACGCGACTGAAGGACGATGATCCTCGTGACGACGAAGTGATACCACCGTACGAGTTGAAGCGACCAAGTTTTGGGCGCGGTCGGTCTGGCCGCGCCTTTGTGTGTGAAGGGCCGTTGGCAGTGTTGGTAGGAGCAGCATCCACATCGGTCCGGTTGAGCAGGTGCATCAGCTCTTGCGAGTCCTCGTCTTCTTCCAGTAACACATTAGGAATAGTCTTCGCCTTTGCATTGGGGTCGGCTTCGTTGTTCTCCAGAGCAATCTGACGCTGCAGGTCCTTCATACGCTGCATACGACGGTTCACACGCGCTCGTTCTGAGAAGAGCTTCATTTGTTGTCGCTCGCGCTCTTCATCTGACTCAATCTCATCGTTATCCGCACCAGTTTTCTCTTTTGCAGCGTCGTTCTCGTCTTCGTTGTCACTGCCAGACTCGGACGATGTCACATAGATCTTAGGTTGGTTCATGAAACGCTCCCGTAGCATGCGCTCCATTTCAGCCTCCTCATCTAGCTCCTTTCCCTCTTCTTCCTCACCATTTGCATTCACATTTTTCTTCTCACCACTGCCATCTTCACCTTCGCTAAGCTCTTCGTCTGACTCGAGTAGACCAAGACGAGCGGCTTCAAATTTACTGCCATCAGCAGCCACCAGTTCATCCAGGTTGAAGCGACCACGGGCCTCCGAGCCTGAGTGCAGACCCGAGAACGCACGGCGGTTGCGACCGAAACCCTCCTTCACGTTGCGCATCACTTCCTTCACCTGCTGACGATCTTGGTCTTCCTGTTCCCTACGGAACATCTCATCGAGGTCCTGCTCCTGGGCACGTTCATCATCGGAAATATCATCCACAATGTGGTCTAGATCATCTTTGCGCAGTTTTAGGGCGTTGCGCTCCTCTTCTGCTTCCTTAGACTCCTGCGTCGTAGCTTGCGGCACACCGAAACCAAAGTCGCCCAGTCCGCCGATCTTCAGAACGTCTTCTTCTTCATCTTCCTCAGCTTCAGATTCCACGAAGTTGTCGCCACGACCCTTAACTAAACGCTTACGACGGCGATTCTGCAGGGCCTCGGCACGCAGTAGATTGCGGTAGCCGGCAGCCTTATCCTTTGGCGTGGTCGACTTTTCCGGCTTTGATGAACCTTCACCTTCCTCCATTGCAGCATCCTGCTCGTTTGTGTCGACAGCAACACCCGCAGCAGTATCCATGGCAACATCGACATCGGCATCCTCATCGTCACCTTCCTTGTCGTCCTGCTCACTATCAGCCTCATTGCCATCCTGTTCCACCACGTCTTGCTTTCGAATCATATTCCGGCGCTTCACGACCACAACACTATCCTGGTCTTCGTGCTCATCCTTCTCACCAGCACTCTCAGCTGTCTTATTTACAGGGGGAGCCACTTGGACAGAAACGTCGTTATGACTGTCCTTAGGAGCCGTCAACACCTGCTCTAGAAGCTTCTCACTCTCTGGTTCTGTGCTCACATGGGATCCCCGATCTGCATCTCCGGAACCGTCCTGCTCTACAGCCTCTGTCTCTCCCACGTCCCCCTCCTGCATCTCCACATCTTCGTTGTCGTCCACCTCCACCTCCTCTCCTGCAGCCTTCTCCAGTTTCTCCTTCATCTCGTTCTGTAAAATCTTCTTTTCTCAATCTGATTCAAGTGCTTCAACTGCTCTTCATAACTAGAATAACCAAACAATTTGGCCATATTCTGAGCTCCCTGTTGGATCGCTTGAGTCTTGAGCTTGGTCAGCATGTTCTGTTTCTTCCTGAGCCTCCAGAAGCCGTAGAAGCCACGGGCAGCTTCAGCGATTGCTGCTTGTTCTTCCTGGGGAGAAAATATCGTTCTTTTGCCTGAACCTGTCCATATCGCTGTTGATTGAGCTGGTGACGCTGTGCGCGATTGGCCTCTTTCTTCCTTTTGAGCTTCTCCAGTAGCGCTTGCTTGGCAGTCTCGAGCTCGGACACGGGTTGCGGCGCATTGGCATCTTCTAGCACGCTTTCAACAGCCTCGTTCTGTGTGATTTGCGTCACTTCCTGCAGCAAAGCTGTGTCTCCAGAGCCAATTCCTCGCGACTCATGCTTAACGTTTTGACGGACGGTGTTTGAATTGGAAGTGGCGGGAAGGGAGAGCGCGCCAAAACAAGAATTTATGTGTGGTACACATCTTATGTGTTTGTTGTACCACACAATAAAGTCGAGACACCAACGACGGCTTCTGATTGGCTGATATTTTGCATAGATCATGTAGAGTCGCAGACAAAAAGATGTCGACGCCCAACAGCTTAAACCTTAAACCTTAAACCTTAAAACACATACAACGCAGCACCCGAAGGAACTTCCAAGTTCTGTGTATGCCTCGGCAAACTCTCAGAGGGTTGAGAGTATCCATTTTGGATATGCATGCTATAATAAAATGTTGACCACAGTCGGCGCGCCAAAAACGACCGCCAGTCCAAACTTGTGGATGAAATTCAGGAACGCACAGCCCTCTACAGCACTTGTTGCAAAAGAGAAAACGATGTTCTCCATGCCAAGAAAGATGAGACCAATATCAAGCCGTTAGATGTTGAGTGGAATAAACTAGCACCTTTAATCGGTCGCAAATACGTATGTTCGATGGTTTAACGAATTGGCGGACGACGAGATGGACATCACGATGTAGCGGGTGAAGATAGTGGCGACGATTAAACCAGCTGCGCGGCAGATGGATTTCAAAGCCACTGAGAAGGCATTGTTGACACAGAACGATGACTCGTTTGGTGTTCAAGTGTGCTCAACAATGTATCAAGAATGGGGATATTATGTGCGACCACCAGAAAAGCAAGTGCTCAGATCGAGATACATGAAGTGGCACGATGGGAAGATTTACATTGTGGATTCGTATAATACACGTACGGTGTATAACGTTTGCATCAGCAGGATTTAATCGGAAATATGGCATGCAGAGAATGCAGTAAGCATTAATAAGCAGTGCCTCATGTGTTGGTCAATTTGCGCAGAAGGCGTCGATGCTGCTGGAAATGACTTGCAACTGTTACACTCTTCACTTTGTTGCAATCCTAACTCACCAAATTGACGCAGTTACCTCTTTCGGGATGGAGTGGAGCGACTTTCACACCATAAAGGTGGAAATCGGATTGGCACACGGTTGATCCAATTTGGGCCGAAAGGCTGAGCAGTAGCGGGTGTGGAAAATGTGCTATGCGTCAAAGTCTCCCCAGATCTGAAAACGCGCCAATACCGCCTCGATTTTGTGGCGAACGGAGAATTCGAGAGTCCACGCTCTCCTATCGCCAATATCGTGAACCCGGCCAAGGTGGAACTAGATTCACGCCGACTGCTGGGACTACTTGCAAACGCCGATCGATCTATTCAATGCACTAGAACGCAACAAAGCCGAGTGAGTATACGCCTACTTGTTGCAATCATTTCATTCCAGTATACTATATATTAGTATTGAGAAAGAATTTTATAAATTCTTAATCTAAACCTCTTGTCTATCGCAGTCATGAGCGCAAGTAGTGCTGCATTTTCCACACCTCCTCCCTCCACGTCGCTGTGTGGGAGGGTGATCTAAACCACGTTCGTTCTCTGTTAAACTCTGTCTGCCCTGAAGGTGACGAACCCCAAGACCCCACTAAAACCGCGAAGCTCAAAGACCTCCTGGAAGTCAAAGACATTCGTGGGAATTCCGCCCTCCATTTGGCTCTTCGTGTCATTCAACCGAGTCAACGTTCCATAGTAAAATTACTATTAGACAGAAACGCCAGTGTGGCATCTCGCAATTTCGACGGTTGGAGTTGCGCCCATGACGCGGCCTTGTGTGACGATGAGTTTTTACTCGCTCAGGTGTATCTACAAGGAGAGAAACAGGTGATGAAGTCGTTGCAATCGAGTCAATACACTTTTACCCAAGCGCTAGAGAGACTCCCAGACTTTGAGGCAGAAATTTTCATTGAGGCCCAATCGTGGGTCCCCATAGTGTCCAGTGTCTTACCGTCAGACACGATTAAAGTCTGGAAAAAGGGTCGCAACTTCGTATCGATTCGGCGTTGAAAGGACTGGATGGAGTCAAGTGGAAGAGAGGACCAATGTCTCATGTTTATTTAGGACGCAATGGCGGAAAGAGAGCAGGACATGCAGTGGTCATGGATCATGAAAAACGAGCGTTCTACGATGTGCTGGAAGCCATGCACAATTCGTCGGTGGGGAATATGGATTTGGCGATGCATGTTACGTTGACGACGGCCATGTCGACATCCAGTATGGATGCTACCAATTTGGAGTTTATAAAACATAAAAATGTCAAGGCGGAAAGCAAGATAGATGAAAGCAGGATCCAGGAGGATGAAGAGAAAAGAGCCGCAGCCGACAACGAAAGTGTCCCTGGCCGGGAACAACGTACAAGATGCAGAATTTCTCTATGGATGCGCAGTTCCGCCCTGTTAGAACCCAGATCGCAAGCTCAAACAGCTTCCGACCGACAAAGATACACCGTTTGATGAAGTGCAGCAGTTCGTAGACCACCTACAATTGTCAACGTCCAAGGGGAAGGACAAGAAAGCTGGAAAATTGAAACACAAGCACAGTTCATCGAGTCAGGGCGGCTACAATAATCCGAGTGACGGCAAGACATCACGGGCACTGCGCCTCGAGAAAGGTCGCAAGGTTGAGATGCACATGGATGTGGTTGCTGGTGACACGATTCGGTGGGAATTCTTATCAAAGAGCAGCGACTTCTGCTTCGTGGCCACGTACTACCATGAAGACCAACATAATATTGTGTGTCGTACAGATGGCGTCAAGAATATGGTGATTGTTGGCGCGTTTGAGGTTGAGCATAACGGAAGCTTTGTGCTTAGGTGGATGAATACGCAAAAAGGCTTCACGATCGATCGCAGCGGGATCAAAATTTCGTACGATGTTGTGCACACTCGTTCAGCGACCCAGGACTCTTCCATCGACAATGGTTCTACTGCAAAGCAAAAGGTCTTGGGTCAACAACGCTTTCAACGGGGTCACCTGAAAGCACGATAGACACTGTCAATGGGAAATCCAGACTTACAGACGAGCAAAAATGCGAGGTTTTCCGTCGCTTGGATCATTTGCCAAACCCAACAACCACCACAACGGCGTTCGTTGACTACTTCAAGCTAGACAACGAGCAAAAGAAGAATGAAGACCGAGAAAATGGTGAATCCAAGAAGAAAACTTCATTTTTCAAGCGGTTCGAGGACAAACTTCAAATGCAGCCACAACCACTGGCAGAGCCTTCCTCGTGCAACAGCAGTATGGCTGACCTTGGCTTTGGAATGAAAAATACGTTCCGAAACTTAACTCTCCTTCCACCAACGCGCCGTGTGCGCAAGGACTTTGAGGCCAAGGTGGTCATGACTGAAAGCTTCCCACTTCAGCTGCGGGACTTCCTGCCAGTCATCAAGTTTATCTCCACTACGGGTGAGCATGTTAAGAACCTCGAGGAGTTCTTCCAAATGGTGCGTCTGTGTATATCTTTCTTTTCTGCCTAATGTGTCAGTGGCTAACGTGATCGTTTTGCATCCTAATGCATCAAATGCATACAGACACTTCCGCCCGGATTCCCTGTTAAGTTTGAGCTGCCTATGATGTTCACGATCCGTGTTGCGTACACGTTTCAAAAGATCACACTGCATCCACAGCTGGACCAGGCTCTCTTTGAAATTCCAAGCGACTACAACGAGGTCTTCACACTGGACGAGGTACGATCGTAGACAGAATTTTGAAGTCATCAATAGATAAGTCTATGGAATTTATAACGAGTGTTCTAGGCAGCATCTTGCTCTAGTTCATAGTCGTTGGGCTCATCCTTATCTAAAAGTAAGTCCTCCTGGGCTTTTTCGACCCAGTCGTTCTTGTTTGTATGCTGAACGTCGTCACCCCTTACATCATCGTAAGCAGGAAATGCATCACCTCCAAGTACGTCGGATGGTTCGATTTGACCCCGAAATGCAGTGTGCGATGTGCCCCGAAGCGGTGCACTCGGTCCTCGCAAGACCAGAGCCGATGCAGTCATATCCACCGTTGAGTATAATGCCGTAGATCCAACACCCACCAACAGCAAACAGCTCAGACCTACGACAACATTGGTCCGCAATGCTCGACGATGTGTTAAATGCCGTTGCAGGATCGTAATTTCAGATGAGCTTTTCTTGCTTGGCGAGTGGTAACTCTCGTAGTTCGCCCCTTCTAACGTCGAGAAAACTCCTCGTCCATATCGCGATAAGCACTTGCCTTGTATCCTCGACCCATGGCTACTGCTGTTGTTAGTTGCGCGGCTTGGCCGTGGTGAGGTTGTCTAGCAAAATCACAAATGTTGTTCCAATCTCAGCAACGGCAACTAGTTCAAGGTTATTATTGCTCCGGAAACGAATTCGGACATGCTACCAGCTAATTATGCCGCACAGGTGCGAAAACGATTCGTGTCCGTTGCAACTGTTACGGCGCGTCACATTCGCCATGTACTTGCACCCCGCTATTTGGTATGGCTTTGACCAAATAAAAGTATGTCAGTGTGCTCCGGCCAATCCACAAGGGCATGTTGCTGACAGCGTCGGGATCCTCCTTGACAAATTGATTAAGGTGCACGTGCAGACAACCCCCCTAAGGGTCTAACTATGGTTTGATGTCGCAAATGGAACTCTTTGTGCGATTCGGTGGAAACTCCCAAGTGCTTGTGCGGTGACCAAGGCTTATTCTAATACGCAGGACTATAGGCCTGTTCCTCTTTATCGTTGCTCTGAAAGCTGCGATAGCATGCTTTTGGCACGTGAGACGCTTGGGGAAGCTCACGAAGAAGGTAATGAAGATAAGGACAAACGTGTGGGGATGATTAAGTCTAATCGTGTATGAGTCGACTGATAGTTAGATATTGGTAGTCATATCGCCTCGAAAGTAGTTTGGTGTCCACTTGACAAGGTCCTGGCTCAACGTCCCATCACGCTGATGATGCCTTTCAAACTTCAGTTTCCATTTCTATCCAATCCGCGCTCTCTAAATATTATTTTTCCACCAATCCACGTCGTCCGTAGCTCTTCATGGACAGTCTGATACCTTCGGACCGGCCATCGCGTCAGTTGGGAAATAGTACCAGTCAAGTAAGTCGGTCCAGCATCCTGTAGCACACGTCCAGCACAAGCATCCGCGTAAAATGGCGTCTGCGACCACCCAGTTCCCCATAGATATCAATGCAAAATCTCCCTCTACCAACACCACTCTCAAGCCACGTCCACCGCTGGCCAGCTACACTTTGGAGGCTTGTCGGCTGTCGGCGCCGTGTTCTTCACCCACCCGTTTGACCTGCTGAAAATCCATCTGCAGACGTCCAAGAAGGAGAATCTGAGTCTGGCCTCGGCGGTTCGTCGTATCCTCAAGAAACAAGGACTCAGTGGACTGTATCAAGGGATCTCCGGCGGTGCTATGAGAGAGGGCACCTACTCCACCATGCGCTTCGCCGTCTACCACTACCTCAAGGACGAGGCGGTGCGTCGGAATGACGGCCAACCCATCTCCACAGGACACAATATACTGCTGGGCATGACGGGGGAGTAATCGGAGGTGCAATGGGCAATCCGGCAGATATCGTCAACATTCGCATGCAGGCGGACAGTCGGTTGCCACTGAAGAAAAGACGTAACTACAAACACGCAGTGGACGGACTCATCCGTGTGAAGAACGAGGAAGGCGTTGGTGCATTACTCCGTGGTGTAAGACCCAATATGATTCGCGCGATGTTGTTGACGACAGGTCAGATTGCGGCGTATGATTTGGCCAAGTCGACGATACTGGACAACACAGTGGTGCCGATGCACGACAATATGCAGACCCACGTACTGGCCAGTATGGTGGCTGGACTGGTGGCGACAACTGCATGCGCGCCGGCAGATGTGGTGAAGACGCGACTGATGAATATGCACCACAACGAGTACAAGAGCGCGACCGATTGCTTCTTGAAGGTGGTGAAACACGAGGGATTCCGAGGACTATACAAGGGTTGGCTGCCGGCGTACATGCGTCTGGGCCCACAGACGTTGCTGACCTTCGTGTTTTTGGAGCAATTGCGAAAGCGCTTGCTATAGAGTCTTTATCTGCGGACAGCTTGCCATTTATGGTGATGAAGACAGCCCCAGATAGAGACCTGGAATGATCTTCGGTTTCCAACCTTTGCGCCTGCCACCTTGTCGTCTACGTCAGTATTGAGATACTTATAATCCTCGATGATGGTTTCGTAGTTGCCAGCGCGCACAGAAAACTCAAGTAGTACCACAGCTGCCTCGCGAAAAGCGAAATAAAACGCTACTCAGTCAATTCGTTAATGTTTCCTTTTTCATGCCATACACTGATGTTTACCTCCTACGCGGTGCAATTGTGAGCCACCATACTCACTATCTCGAAATATTGATCGACAACATTGGTGCCCGGAATCCAGCGGGGACCTGTGCATCCGTCGGTAGTCCGAGCAGATGGCGTGAATCGAACTCCACCCTCGTCGAGTTCACAATGTCAATAATCGGCGCACGAGGAGTCTCAAACTCGCCGTTCAATACCAAATCGGGTCGATATTGACGTGTTTTGAGATCAGGAGACAGCCGGATACAGAACACGTGCTGTAAATCTGGAAAAGGGAGCCATTGCTCAGCCTTGCGATTTAGCTTAAGCCAACCGCGTGCTACGCCAACTTCGACCTTCAGCGTATGATAATCGCAACACCAAGAACACATTGACCTGGGCCGAAACTGTAGCTCTAAGCAGGCCGTATGCCGTCTACTGGAGCATACTATGGCAGTGTTCTTCTGTTCAATGTTGGTTCATGTTACGTTGAAATTGAGGTTTTGGTTGAATCAGCCCAGCCCAAGACTCAGGTTATCTGTAATCAAGGAATGTTAAATGGTTTCAATGACAATGAACTTATCAGCCCGATCACCGTGGCGTAGCAAGTCTAAGCAGCAGCAGCTTCAGTTCTGCGCGAATATAGTGAGCGATAGTATTCAGGTGAGCGAGAAAATCTAGCAAATGAAGCCCGCACTTTATTCCCACCGACCGCTCCATGTGATGGGGATGCAGCACTCCAGCACGTGTGGGTTTGCTTGAACCTTTGCCTGGGAAAGACTTGTTCCAGTTGGAGGACTGCCTACTCATGAACCCGTACAACGACTCTGTTCACTGCACCGTTGCACTCTTGGTCACGTTGTCTTTTTCTGAATGAAAACAATGATGAACAATGCGCGTATCTGAAATGCCGTGACCTTGTTCCATGCATTTGCACGACGTATCCATGAGGTATTCGGCCTAATATTGCGACCCTTTCTTGTTGCCGATACCCTTTCGTTCACATCCTTCCAGTCGTCCCAGGCGCGGTCCTTATAGGCTGCTTCTTCAACTAATGCATCGTCATCCTCATCACCATCCTCCACGAGCTGTTCATACCGGCGCGGGCCAGTCGGTGCCTCCCTGATCATTAGCCAACACGTAAAATCCATCAGGCTCATCGACGACACACTATTCAATCCTCCAAGCAGGCACGACGTACTGTTCTCGCTTCTGGCGTTCCATGGCATCTGCCACTTCTCGATCAGCGTACTCCTCTAAGCTCATGGTCGGCAGGCGGTGACCAGGTTGGAACACTCCCGATCGAATGGTCTCACGACGCATTTCCATCTGTGGATTGATGCGCGTCACCTCCTGCAAAAGTACAAACAAGCAAAACACATCAGTCCAAAAGCAATAACACTCAGCAATCCATCTACTCCTCGTACAATTCCCTGTCCCTGTGGTGGTGGCGGAGGTCTGTGCGCCTCCGAGAACAAATCCTGTTTGTCGGACGACGCATTCATCTTCAACATCGTCTCCAGCATATCCTTCTCCTATACTCGCAATAACAACAACAATTAGTAACAAACACTCACATAATAATAACATAAAGCTACATCTTCCCTACCTGGTTAATCGACGACTGCTCCTCCATACACTTGACTACTGACAACTGGATAAACGTCATCAACTGCTCTCTCTCCAAGTCTTCCATCTCGTCCTCTTCCAGCTCGTCCTCAGTCTCTTTTCCCTTTTCCTCTCTCCTCTTCTGCACTTCTTGCAGCTTCATCTCCATCTCTCGCTGCATCTGGAACCGCCCAATCTTCTCCTCTCTGCTCAGTGTAAACTGTTTACTCTCCAGTCGCTCGTACTGCTCCCGTCGCTTCTTCTCCGTCAAGATCCCCATACTCGGCGCGATTCAGAAATTCCGTTAGAAATACATCCGATTCTCTTAGAAATTTGATGCGGTACACGACGTTGCGCGTGTGGTCGCTGGGCCCCTTCTGGGGTTTATTTGGGTCTTGTTTCTGCTGCTGCTCTGCTTGTTGGAAGAATGTTTTCTTGGGTGTCAACATGCCCAAGTAATACTCGATACAGAAGGCGTAGAGCTGCGTGTTTTGCAGCTCAAAGAAGCGCTCGTTGACGGACAGAATTCCGTCCTGTTGACGCTGAACTATACAATGCTTCAAATATGCAAGCGTGTTGGTCAGTTGGTCTTGGAAAGCCTTCGAATTGAGTCTGCGACGGCAGCACTGGGCTTCTCCAGCGCCATGAAGCGGCGGTGGGCCTCCGTGTAGCTCACGCGGTCAGGTAAGGGGTGGACATTGCGGAATGTCAAAGCGATGGTCGATTGGAGAGCTGTTCTTGTAGAGGGAGATGTGTGTGTTCTTAAAGAGAGAGGTGGAGCTTGTGGTGCGAAATGTTACATTAGATCAATTCTGTTGTGGTTTGTCTGGATGGAGAACTGTATTGCAATGTGGCTGTCTGGATGGAGAACTGCATTGCAATGTGGTTGCAACTCTGCAAGTGATAATAACAAGGTATTTTTCTGGCAGATGAAATTGAATTTGGGCTTACGGTAATACAGAAGAGAGATTAGACAGCATGACGGACTGCTATGGTCCCCTCCACCATCCAACAACACTTAGTAGGCTGCCATGAGCTGCTCAAAAGCTCAACTCTCGCTTGTCGTCATCGTCTCTCACTGGTTGTGAATTGTCTGCTTTCAACTGCTTATTCCTTCTTGCCGGTGCCCGTGGCCATGCAGACCTCACCGCGGATGATTTGCAGGAAGCCGAGGGCCGTGCCGCCGAGCATGATAGCCAGCAGAGGCTTGTCCGACTCGCGCTTGATGTAGGTCGGGCGCTTCACCGTGGTGAAGAGCTTCTGGTCGGCAGCTACGTGGCTCTCCTTGTTGACGAGGCTGGACACGGTGCGGCGCTGGGCACCGGCGCGAACGAGGCGGACAGTCTGGCGGGCGAGCATCTTGACTTGATTGAGACCAGGGGCTTCTGTTCTGTACTGAGGGTTTCGCCGGTGCTGCCAAGAACGTGGGGTCGCCCTCATTATCGGTTTCAGCACTTCTCATTGGATGATAATCGAAAATAAAATCTTTCTATTGGTAGAAAAAAGGAGAGACAAAGACATGAAGCCATTACCCCAGATTACCGGTATTTACCTGCCAAAACGGTTTTTGCATGCCTTTGTCCCGGGGGTACCATTATGCCACCTCCTTGTCCTTGGGAGCGTCGTCGTTGATGCCTGGGTACTGCTGCGTCAGGTCGCTGCCTAGATGCCTCTTCCAGCGGAACACATTGCGGCACGATTGCAGGAATGACTTGACGCGCACCTTCGCAGTTTCCTTTCGGGTCTTGGGGAACGGAGTTGTGTCCAGACAGATGACTCCAGGCAGAGAGAACATGTCACTGTAGCCCATGCCGAACACGATGGCTCCTGGCCCCCACTCCTTCACGTAGTTGGCCAATTGCGTCGAGATGAGACGCTTGCTCACTATGCGCGCCGTAGTAATTTTAGCGTCGATCCAGCGGATCGGAACGCCGTTGATCACCACTGGGTCCAATAGCAAAATGTCTGGGGAGATAACGCGACGGCCATGCTTGGTAATCTGGTCAGCACACAACTCTTCTTGCGTTCTGTAGACAATAGAAGACAATCAATACAGTTAGCTCTAGTATTTTAGGGTATTGTGGTGGTGACGATAAACGTACTTGAGACGGATACCCTTAGCCTTGAGAAAGTGCTCAATAGCCCTCTCCAACGAGTCAGCATTGTACGTGGGTGAACCGATGAACGGATCACTCTTGTGGATGCTGTCATACTCGGTGGCCCGCCGTAATTCACGCTGATCACGCTTTGAAAGCCTATCCATGGGGTTTGATAAAGCGTTCTGGAAAGGATCAGAGTAAACATCATAATGTTAGAAGCTGTAGCGAATATACTTCAGAGTGCAAGGACTTACCTTGATTTCCAGCTGACTTTTGCCCTTGTTACGAAGGATAACTCGCATGAGCGATACCGGTGGGTAGTTGTGAACATTCGATAGCTCGATGAGGCTGCGGCCGCTGTCATATTCCTCCGTGATTTTCTTCTTATCGCGACGTACGCGGTGCGTATTGACCAACAGCGACATACGCAGCAGCTGCTTGCGCAGATTCAGTGTCATGTTGGCTGTGATAGGCAGCATCTGCAACAGTCCGTCAATGTGATTCACCTGAGTTCGTTTCAGACGACGGAATGTCTCCTGTTGTAGAATAAGTCCGGCTGCCTGTGTTTCCAGAACCTGCGGGATTAGGGTCACAGGCCAATCAAGGTTGATCGGTGTGAGGTCGCCAAACTTTGCTTTTGCCGCCTTGATATCTTTCTTCGAGAGAGCCAAATAGTTCGGACCATTTTGGTACACGGACGATTGCATCGACGAAAACACCGACGACATGGAGAAGCATGGATCCAACCCGACGGCGCGCACTCCTTCCATCACTGTCAGTGCACGGTCCTTGCGCCCTGATTCGAGTGACGTGAGCGAGCTGATCTCCGGCTCAACACCTGAGAGTCGCATCTCCATCAAAATGTCAAAGAAAGCATCAGATCTCCAGACGATCGATGCACGCAGCAGCCAATGCATGTACGTGTGCACCGAGATAGAGCGCACCAGACGCAGTTCTTTCAGAACCTTGACGGCACCGTCCACGTACTCCTGACGGTAGCAAATGTCCAGGAAGCGGTTAAGATCAGCCTTTTCGACTTTCATCCCTGCAGCCACCATCAATTCCCAGAGCTCAATCGCCTCCACAGCAGCAGACGCTTGGTCACAGGCATCAAACAGCGTACGTAAAGTCGATTCATCAACGTTACGTCCTTGATTCAGCATGTCCCGCACAATATGAATTCCCTCTGCAGGTTTCTGCGCTTCACAGCACGCTAGCACACCAGGCGTTAGGAAATTTTCATCCAGATACGGATTGCCATAGTTTCGGTATAAATCAAACAGCGTGTGTGCGTTCTCAAACGACTTCTGACGCAGCTTGGTGATCAACGAGGCGATCTCCCTCTCACTGGGCAAAGTCTTCTGCAACGACGCAATCTCCTGCAACGTCATGGTGATCCTCTCCACCTTTGGGTTCTTCAGTGGCACCGGCTCTTTTGTCTGCACCACTGCAGGCGATGGCGAAACTTCAGCAACCACAGCAGGAGTTGCAGGAGCAACAACAGAGGCATGGGGAAGAGGTGCAGTCTTCTCCTTCTGATTCTTCTGTTTCTTCTCTGTGTCTGCCTTCTCAGCAACACCAACAGCAGCAGCAGTAAATTCTTCTCCTTGCATGGCTTTTGTCAGCATTTCCTCTTCCACCTCCTTCGTGTTCAGAGTTCGTTTTTCTTCTTCTTCTTCTTCGTGGCAATGGCGGTTGTAGCTCCGTTCTCTCCATTCTCCACCAGTTTCACTGCAATTGACGACGTTGCATTCTTTTTCTTCTTGTTTCTACTGGTGTTACGCTTCACTTTGGCTGCAATTGGTTTGTGGACGACATTGACGGAGTCTGTGGCTGGAGCTGCTGCTTGGGTGGAGCTCAGGCGACTGAGAACGCGCTGCTGCTCCAGCAGACGGACGAGACCAATCCTCTCATTGGTTCGGTGTAAAGGTCCATGACTGGAGATACTTGAGACGCTAGACAGCCTCAGTCGACGCACACATGCACGTGTGGCGAAGGACGAGAACATCACTGACTGGCGGCATTCGGGTGGTCAAGAGACACAAAATGCTGAATGCATACAAATTCAAGTCTAACATGTTATAAATGTTATCATTTATAATTTCTATCGAATAGTTTGTTCTTATTGAACAATTCACAAATCCGTCCATTATCCACCGAGATCTGCAAGATCTATCTGACTCAAAAGTGGCATCGCCCCGAACAGCTCCATAGCTCTGTGGCGGTGGCTTTTATGGTGGTAGACACCCGCACCAGTCGCATGACGGAGGCCGCGCTCAGTGTGTCCTTATCGCCGCTGCTGCCGAGCTCTGTGGAGGACGAAACACCCCCAGGTGTGGGCGCTGGCGACCTCCCGAAGCGCGTGCGTTTCCAGCCCTTCCAACCCACACACACAGTATTCACTCCACGGCTCACAGAGACCACTTCCCTACGATACCGTAAACCTGATGACCGCGTGGAAGGCAGTTCCAGTCTTGCGCCTCCGTCCTCTGTCAGCTCCATCGCTCAGCCCAATTACGACGATTTCCTGCGACGTGTGAGCGTGGTTTTGTATCAACATATCCGACGCTGTGAGAAGCGTCATAGGGAGCAGCAACGCTCTGCCAACGGAACAGTCTCAGGTGCTATTGCAGCTGCAGTCTCTGCACTTACAACTGCTAATTCCAGTGAAGAAACGCGCGGCACTCGACGCTCCGAGTCTCGGTCTCCGTCCCCTACAGATGACTCTGCAACGTTCACTGACAAGATCATTCCAGATGAGGAAGAAGACCCTCTAGAGATCGAGACAGAAGCCACCAATCTAAGCAGCATCTCGTCCCCAGCAGGACTGGTGGACCTGCCAGTGGAAGAAACGTTCAGGGAAGAGCATTTCGTCACCCCTCAGTACAAATACACCTTTGTGAGACTTCCCGTGTGCACCCGTTGACGGTGTATCGCATGGAGAAGATCACGTCCAAGCATCATGTACCCAGTGTAGACGAGATCTTCCGCTTCTGCAAGAACCTGTTCAACAAGGCGCAGCTCAGTGCTGAATGCACCATTGTGTGTCTCATCTACATTGAACGCCTCATGGAGCAGGCCAATGTGCCTCTGCTAGCTGCTACTTGAGGCCGATTGTGGTCTGCGGACTGCTGCTGGCCTCCAAAGTCTGGCAAGATCTGAGCTCGTGGAACGTGGAGATCAGCAATATTTACCCGCAGTTCTCGTTGCACTCGATCAATCGACTGGAGCGGCTATTCCTCCATCACATCCAATGGGATCTCTACATCTCTGCCAGCGTGTACGCCAAGTACTACTTCGCCTTGCGGTCGCTCACTGAGAAAAGGACTTCCGGCGTCGGTACAATTATACCATGCGTGTAGATGCGCCTAACTCGAAGCGCCTCGAGGAGCGTAGCGCAGCTGTCAAGCACGAGTTGTACTCAAGAGTCTCTAGTCCTTCGAGGAGCATGTATGCGTGAATCAATAAGTGAGTTAATGAAGGAATGAATAACAAAGAGAATGCTTTATAATCGTATCGCGTGCTCGCCTTTGTCTGCTTGCTCACTGTTCCTTCATATCCTTCATCGAGTCTTTCAGAGACGCAGCAATCTTCTCGGAGTTGGTCTTGTAGTCCCAACGTCGCTTTACGATGCTGTGCAGCGTTTGTTTGTTCAATGTCGCGAGCTTCCCTTCGCGAACAAACCCACCAAGATTTTCTGGTGGGAGCGCAAATACGTTTGCAATCTCGTGGAGAAGGTCGAAGATATCATCGACAGCTGTAGGGGGCGATGGTGACTTAAAAACTTGGCGATACTCGCTCACATCTCGAAGTAGCATGCAGGCACCGTCGGGATCGAAACGGAATTTGCGTAGGTGCTGGAGATACATCCCCTTGAACGACCTCACAAGAACGACGATGAAGCGATTGCGATTCTCCTCAACCTGTGGTTCAAACAAAAGAAAAGTGATTAGGTCGGCAGTTCCAATGATATTTACACCTCCACGTACCAAAACCCGACAGATTGTGTCGATGAGCGGCTGCAAGAACTCAGTACATTTCTGGCATGCCTTGGAGCTCGAGAGAGACATATTCAATTGCCCACCCACGAAATCACCTTTCCCCTGGTTCATAGTCAGAATTTGGCCGACTGTTTTCTCAATAACAACCAAGGATTGCTGTAACCCCGCAGAGATGGAGCTCTCAAGCTTATTAAGGCACTTCCGTTTGCTCTCTTCGCAGATCCTGGAGAACACATGGCGAGTTAACCACAAATCTCGACAGGTTTTGGTTGTTACTTGACTTACGTTAGTTGGGTGGGTGAATTCTCCTGGGACGGCGCAATGAGGGAGACAAATTGCTCGTCCAGAAAAGCGATGCGCTTGAGGGAGCCTAACAGCCGCGTCCTCGTTTCTAGTTAGCATCAACAAGCGAAACGTGACCTCGAGCTCTTACTCACCTCAATGACGAAGAAAAATTGTAGGGCAGAATCAGGTGTGAGACGCTGCTCTTGTAAGATTTCCTTGGTTAGCTCCAAGATTTGCTGAGACCATTCATACAAACAGCATTAGTTGATCACATGTAAACACGTCCACCACGCCGTACTTACGCCCAGGTACTGGTCACCGAATGATGCTGCGAAGGATGAAAACACTTTTGTGACGAGTTCGCCGCGCAGTTCTGACCCTTTCAGGACAACTTCGCACCGCTCAACCGCTTCAACCATTGCTTCTGCATACTTTGCTGGCACAGCTTCATCTTCAGCCGTCCCTCGAAGACTTTCGTAAAAGACCAGCGTTGACTCCAGCGGCAAAATGACACCATCTTTTCGAGGTTGGAAGACGAAATCGACGTTGTAGACGCCGATGACACAAGTTGGGTGGATGAAGCTGACGGAGATGGCGTGGATAGATTCGGTGCAGCCGGCGTAGTAGTTTTTGTTTTGCTATTAGCCTTGCTCTTCGAGATGATTGGGGCCTGGGGAACTGTACTGCTGCGAAAATGTCTTTGAACTGGTACTGTAGCAAATCTAGCTCTGTTCGCAAATATTTGTCTCGATGACTGCCAAAAAGAGAATGCAGCTGCAGGCCAAGAAACGTATGAATGCGCTGGCAGTCGGCAGGAACTGCAGTTTGTTCCTCATCAGAGTCATCACCGTTATCCGCGTTACGTTCTTGGTTCGAAGACATTTCAGGAGACCTTGGTATTGCTTGGTTCGGGCGGTCAATGTCCTCAATCTCGGATACCATGGTACATGTCTTTTTCGTACGCTGCGCACAGCAAGCGCACGTAGTCTTGGCTGTTCTGCATACTCGGCGATAAGGTTGAGCCAGAAGTAGTTGGCGTCGGGGGAAGACCTGAAGTATCAGGGCCAGACAATGGACTTGACACCTCGGTGTATTGTCTGGTGGTTAGAAGCTCATCCAAAGACGACAAAATACCAAAGGCTGGGTCGTTGAACAAGCGCTCGATCAGTAATTCGCGGATAGAGTCACATGCAGAGGCTGGGAAGACACCATCAATTACAGGGAACTGCTCTTGGCAGATTGTGAGAATCTTTGTGAACAACGTGTCCAGGTCTTCAATTGGATCCAACGAAGAGACTGCCAGTTCTCCAGGTGCCCTGCAGCACAACACATACGGATGGTGTCACGAATAAACTCGATGCACGGATTTGCGAATAATCACATACACGAACTACCACGTACTTGGCGAGTCGGTCGCACATGACATTCCACACGTATCGATCCGCGACCTTCTCCTTGTCATTGTACTCGATCAAAGACTCAGCACATTTGCGCATACTAACTACATTTCCTCTCTCCTGTTCGTTGCTGAATTCTGTCAGCAAATTGTTCTCTGTCGTCTGACTAAGTCGTTCGATCTCTGCGACCGCGTACGCTATCGTAGGGGACGATAGTTCAGACGAGAACATACTCATCTTCTTGATGATCCTCGATGCTTCGTGCAGCTCATTGGGGTTGTGCAGCGTGTTGAACAACCGATTACTGGACTTGGTCAACTTTGAGCTTGGGTCGTTGAGTGCCAGCAGCGCCTCCATGAGCTCGTCTGTCTCAAGACTCTGGACCGCTCGTCATCCAGAGTCGACAACTTGTCTCCAATCAGCATAGCTGTCGAGCTCACTTTAGAAAATCTGTCTTCCAAGTCTTCCATCTGTGCACAGATTTGCTATGGCATGACAAAAAGTATCCCTTTTAATAGTTGACAACAACTCCAAGTTGACAACAGCTCCAAGTTGAAGTTGCAACCCAAAATAAGCAAAAGAACAGCATGGAGAACCCAAAATAACCTACATCCAGCAATTGATCGGGTTTTGCCAGCCCCTCTTGGAACTTGCTGCTGACTCGGAGACTGTCGTGTTTCAGCTCAGCAATGCGGCTGGAGACTGCTTTCCTATGCTCCACCAGGCGTTCAATAGAGTTGCTTAAGACCGTCTGGAGGGCATTAAGCGACGTCGCTTGCTGTGAAGGACGCGTGACGGGTCGATTGGTGGCGCATGAGCTCTGTCGAGTGAGGAATAGGCTCCCATGTGCTGCTGAGCAGCTCGTCCACCATCGTCTCGGCGTTGTAGACACGTGCGTGAGATCCGTTGATATCTAATGCAGCTGCTAGAAGCTTCTCCAACTGAGCGCTGGGCCCCGGGAGACTGCCATGTCCCGTCATGACGGAATAACTTCAACAAGATCTATCTCAATGTTGACTACCTCTTGTTTTTGGGGTAAAATTATATTGATCGTTTTGACTACCAATGCGTTATTGCGAAGAAGTTTTCATTTTTTGCAGTAAACTACTTACTACGGTCTTCATTTGCTGGAGGAAATATCGGGTGGCAGCACTCATTTCACTCACTCGTTTTGCCTAATCGATGGGCGTTGGTAGAGGTGAATGCGCGTGAGTGACTCGCCCTCGTCCGATGTAATGTCATCTATCCTGTCACTTTGCCGGCGATAAGCGATGTACAACTTATCTTGTTTTTTGTAACTGATCCAAACTAAGACTTGACCGATATATGACCCGTTTTATATTCTTCCGACGTGAAAATAAAATAAAATAAAATAAAACAAAAGCCGCTGGGATTGGATTCAGTGAAACTTCCAGGTGTCTTCCAGGTGTCCTCGGTATTTGTGGGAACCTTACGCCTCGAATTGCTGTACATCTGAGTTCGACGTCGTATGAAGCAGCATTCGAACTATCATACTGAGTAGACGATAAACGGCCTGCTCAACGCTACTACAGCCGTTGAAAAGAGCTGAAGTTGGCAATACAGCAGATCACTGAATCGATTCCAATTCTGCTTTCGGGGTCAAAATGACACATTTGTACCACTAGTTCCCACTCGCGGTCACCAAATGCTTCGCTCCGAGATGGTAACTGTCCTCTTTCTACGTTGTCTTTGACGATTGCATCTGAAATGTCTCCCCATGGGGGTCCTTCCGACACAGCTTCGATAATACACATGCCGAATGAATAAATATCAGACGCGAGTGTTGACTTCTGGCCCTCAAAGTTCGGGTGCTTTCCATCGAATACCGTGGCTGTCATAGACATCACCAGATTTTGCAGATTCAGCAAACGTACTCGAACTGAAACCCACCATCTTCACTATGCCGCTTTCCGAAACGAGGATTTTCCCACATTGAAGACCGTTGTGAACTATACCGCACTCATGAAGATATTGAATTCCGCGTGCTGCTTCGTACAGGAGTGCCAAACCTCATCCGGGTTATATCCCAGGTATTCATAGAGATCCATTGGTAGCCTCCTCGCAGACAAAATATGGCTCCATGTTAACAGAGCAGCCAACACCATAGAGTTTTTCGATATTGGGGTGGTTCAGTACAGACCACACTCTTGTTTCCCGACGGAATTTCTCTACGTGTGTTTTTCGTCAACCGTATCCATACCCAGGTTAACCACTAATTGCTTCACAACGACGTGTGCGTCAAGCCAGTGTGCATCATAACCGTTAGGTAAATTACCAGCCCGAAAGAGTATTCCAATCAACCTCACACAAAGGAATGAACCATCTTGAAATTGAGGTCGTCAGCGTATCGCTCCGATGGCGATAAGCTTGATACCGTTGCAAAACAATTAGCTTTCCAAGACCAATCCGAGTCTTGAATCCTCCTCGAGTAAAAGAATCAGACCCTGAATAAAGTTGATACAAAAGACATACAACAGCACCCACGTCGATTCTGGTGCTAGGTTCATAACTGCACATACGCGTCACTAACTCCCATTCCTCGTCGGTAAACGCATCGAATCGCGGCGGTAACATTTTTCTCGTAACCACATTTGATTCCACAGATGGGTCCTTCATAGTCCCCCATGGAAACTTGTTCGTAATCACTTCCACGATGCACATCCCAAAGGAGTAGATGTCCGATGCAAACGTTGATTGAGCACCGCAAATGCATTCGGGTGCCTTCCATCGAATCGCACCAATCGCACCCATCTCAGCACCAGAAGATTCTACCTGGCCAGCGAGGACACTCAGCCCAAAGTCCGCTAACTTGACCAGATTGTTGTCGCAAACCAACACGTTGTTTCCCTTGAGATCACCGTGAATAATGCCTCGGTCGTGCAAATATTGTAAACCATAAACTGCGCTGTACAAGGCTCCCCACTTTTCTTCCGCGACTTTCCAGTCAAAATGATGACAGCGTACCATGAACTGCAAGTTCACACACGAACACAGGCTGCTTATCGCTCTCTGCATAGGCCCCATACAGCTTGATCAAATTGGCGTGGTTGAGTGGAAACCATAATTCGGCCTCCCGTCGGAACTGAAGTCGATTCCTGGCTTCTTCTTGGTTGGTCAACACTTTTTCACTACTACGTTCGTACCTAGCCATTTCCCAAGTATGCAGCTCCAAACGACCCAGTGGAGATGCGTTTGCCAATTGCACTTCATCTGCGTGCAGTAGCCAGCGGATGCAGTCTGTAGAGTTAGGTTCATCGTTCTCCTCGATACAGGAAGTATACGTGCCATCTTCAGGAATCGCGTATATGGACACATCATATGATAATGATACTTTGGACGCTTTTCTGAAAGACTGTTGCCACTGGTGCACGGCAGCACTGCTGTCCAGCACATTTGAGCTCAACAGTAACTCATCCAGCTGATGATGCAGACTGTAGTTTCTGTCGGCGACAGTGAGAACGGCACTTTCAGCCATCATGGAACTTCCACCAAAGTCACATTGGTCTAGGCGATTGCCAAGTCGACCGGAGAATCGATGCACAATACCGCCAAAATCTCTACCACCGAAAGCTGTAGTGAACCTTGTACATTTTCAAGCTGCACGTAGATATCCTTTAGGCGATCCACCAC
>VKKV01000142.1:0-47957 GCA_008080845.1 Phytophthora kernoviae | reverse complement strand
TGTGTCGCTGCTGTTGCTGGAGGAGACTAGAGACGATGCAGTACTGGCAGCAGCACTGGCACTTGAGGAAGCGACAGCAGAGGTAGCGGAGGCGGTTGAATTCGAAGTTGGTGAAGTGGTTGCAGCCGAGACGCTGGCGACTGCTAATGCCGCTAGAACTAGTACGTGCAAGACCTTCATGGTGTTGTTTGTGTCGTTGCTGTGGTTTGTTTATTGGTAGCAAGAGTGGAAATGGTGTTGGCATGGAGAGGTGGTTCATGTGCATCGTGCATTGTGTAGTGTGTCAGACGGCCACATGCACTGGGAGAGCCGTTAAGAGTTATAGACATGAAAAGGACAAGAAATGTGCCGAAATTTTGAACGAACTTGGCGTTTGTATACTCGGAAATGTACCGAATTGATGGGGAGGAACGTTGTATGGATGGCGATTGGTGGAAAACGAACGGGAATACACTGGACATGCTGGATTTTGTATAGTGGATGGCTGAATTGGGGTTGTCTGCTCGCTGGCTGACGCATGTGCCGCACGTTGTATGGGCCACCTACCATGTGACGTGCTTGGTAGGGAAAAGTGAAAGACGATGGCGAAACATTCCAACACTCGACTGTCCATTTGCAATGCAACGCGATTAAAATTTGTAGTTGAATATCCACCACTAAATAGCGACCTGATGCAGGCATTGGTGTCGGAGTACAGGTTGACGTTTCATGAGAGGCACCAATATGGACAAGTCATCTCGCTATTACAAACGTACGAATGCATAGAGTTTTACCCAACATCGTCGTGGGATCTAGTAAACTAGCTTTGATGAGAGAGCAATGCGATCTGCGCAATGACATCTCTGCAATGTTGACCAGGTCAATTGGCTCAAGAATTGCACTTTCATCATCACCGGATACTGTTGAGACAACAGGCCATCCGAAACGTGAAGAAAAGTTCACATCAATTTTGAGTTTGTGCCACGACTTCGGCTGCCTTTTGGAACCAAAGGTACAGGTTCCACCGGAACCTTCCAGTGGCCTTGTCTACTGATGCTTCATCCATGCGAACTGGAAAGTGAAATCGGCTCTTAAACAAAATAAGCACAATAGACCATAAACTCATGCCACAACGTCTCCTCATCATCAACCGTACCGAAGTGAACCACGCGGAAGATCAACGTCGTCTAGGTCCACAGAATCAGCTTCCTTTGCACGAGTGGCGCCTGCGTTTCTAGCACGAACGCGAATACCGCAAGTTCGTTGCATGATCACCGCGAGCACGACTAACGACACGAGCTCCAATATCGCGTATATGAATACAGTCTGAACCATACCAACGACGTTGTCGCGGGTAACACCTTCCATCTCTTGGTGATATCGCGTGAAAATGCACCATCACGACGACGAAGCTACCGTAGAGGATAAGTATCACGGCTTCCAAGTACTCGGTAAGTACAAGGCATTCAGCGGTGAACAGCGCTTTAAGAGCATCATGAAGACTTAAGACGCCATCACCTGATATTTGGCCGGACAATTTAAAATTCGTAGGTTTCTCACCTGTGAGTATCACTGCTGTATTCGGCAGTACTGGGTTGATGCGGAGTCCGTATGCTTCTTCCGGTTCTTGTGATTCGCTCAGGTACCTTAGTACTAAGTGAGCGTCGAAGCAAAGTAGAACGGTTATCACGATTTTGGAGTAACGCTCGCCGTTCAGATGAGAGTTAATGAGCGATAACTTCCCACTTGCTTCTTGGCTCAGCGATCGGTGGACTTCAGAGAGCAGGTCTTTCTCGGTTCCACAAATGTGCTGCATGCGCTCGTGAAGATAATATAACTCGATTGCTGTCTGTAAAATATCAACTGCCATAAGCACCACCGACGTGAATGAAGGCACACTTTCGATTCATGTCGCCAAATAAAGTGCGTCAAAGAAGTCGACTGTGAATACCACATCTCCAGGTGCCATGTCTTCCTTATGAGAGAACGTGCGACTGAATATACTTTTCATGAAGACCTTGATGGCAGGAAGAAGCATGAGCACTGGCAACTCCCACTTTGTGTCTGCTGCAGCTCGAACCATGCCTTGGCAGACTGGATAAGTGATTGTCAAACTCATTTGCACTGAACCAAACTTGTTATATTTGAGGAGTTGGTCTCAGTAGCAATAGCCAGCACATTACACCGGCAGTTTTTTCTTAGCTTTATTTAACAAGGAGAATAGGGCTAACCGTTTCTAATGCAATGCTACGACTTTGACGACACAACCTCTTGACCACGTTAGGAGGAGAGAAAGCGCCACCACTTCAGAAGTAGTTTTAAATGCTCTCGTCTCCTTAGAAGCGACAGCCGGTGGTTTCAACGAGACAACCTCTCGACCACCTGAGAGTGAGAGGAGCAGGCAACACTTCAGATATAGTTCTTGAGACTCAAGAAGACTCGGATAGATTTTGAAAACCAAATTCAGATTGATCCTGAAGGATAAACTACTAAGTATATAAGCAAGGTTTCAATATTAACAATGTGCAACTTTATAATGGAAACTGGTGAGCTGTGTCCAAAATCGAAATCGAAGGAAAGGTGCTGGATCCACCGATAAGTAAATTCCTGTAGCAGTATCAGATATTGATAAAGCAGAGAAAATGATGGATATTATTTTTAAGGCTCGACTCCATCATAACGTTTCGTGTCCATGTGGTAAGTCTATGAAGCGTTGGAATTACGCGCATCATTGTACTTACCCAAAGCATCAAGCTTGGGTTTTGACCATGCCAGCTTCGGAGAACGGGCATTTATGGAGCATAAAACCACTTGATGTAAATGCTAACATCTTGGTGAATGATGAGCGAACTAATGGATTTACTTCAAAGCAATGAATCCAGTCATACTTTTTTTTCTTTCAAGTTTCATATGAATTATTGAGAAAAAATGCTCACTTACATTAGCTCATCAATAGCAGCACATAGCTTCGGCGCCTTTTCAGTTGCGAATTTGGATGAACGCAACCACTGTAGATATTGTTCATCAATAGCAAATACTTGCTTTACTGACTTGCCCTTGTACTTCCCGAAATTTAGAAGGTACGATCCATCATCGGATCCATTTGCGAACTTGCTCGCAAGAAAAATGACAATATCCTCATCTAAATTTGGTTGATTACGGAGCCAGCGACAGTAGTTAGGATCCTTTTCATACACCCTCTGGATAGAGCAGTCTTTGTACTTCCCGAACGTAATAGTTGTGTCCATGATATCTATATAGATAGCTAGCATACTTTATCAAAATATTAATTATTTAAGCCGTGGTGAAATCGAGTACCTCACCCGTTAGGCGATCATAGGAGAGCTCTTGCTCACTCACAACCAAAACAAGCATGTTGGTACCTTGGCAACCAGCGTTTACTCCTTGTACTTGAATCGCCTGCGGTACATCACGTTCGGTTAGGCGGCTAACATCAGCAATGAGAACACGGTTGGTTAGCGACCACGTCTGATAGTCAAGAAGACCATTCACCAGCTCAGGAGTCAGATCACCGTTAATCGAAGCAATCTTTGCAATTTCGTTAGTGAAGTGGTGGAAGTCATAGTCGTGGCTGATATCAAAGTCTGCTGAGAACCGATACGAACGTTAAAGTTGCGGATACTGGAACCAGGGTGAAGAGTCCAAGGAGCCGAATCAAACGGACTCTGGAACTCTTGTACAGCTGCGGAAGCGAAATTACCAGTCTGCTCAGCAAAAGGGAGGAGAATGACATATTTAGCATTCTTAACAGAAGCCGATAGCTGAAGATCAAATGCAGCATTCAGCTGAGTGGCTTGCTTACCAGTACCAGCACGCTGGTAAAACCACTGCGCATAGCAATCATTGTATCGAACCTTCTTCACGGGCTTGGAGATAATTGCCTGAGGGTTTTCAAGATGTACGAACGGTACATACAGACGAGAAGTAGTGAATGGCATGTAAGTACCATCGATAGTAGGTTCAAGGGCATTGACTACGGCGCCCCAAGAAATGCTGAATGGAGCAGAAGCAGCAAGAACACCAGCCATAGGATTACCGGTGGAAGAAGCAGCAACCATAACAGGACATACATTACCACTCGCGAGAGTAGTACTGGTTAGCGACATACCCTTCGAAGCATCCACAGCAACAGACGAAGTACCCTGATTGACGCGGAAACGGAGACGGATTTGAGGATTAGCCATGAGGTTGAGTTCCTTAAAGATAGGGTGGAGGTCGGTTAGCTTAACCTTTAGCATGTAGTTCCACGTTCCCATGATAGCGTTGGCAGTAAGCGCACCAGCTACGAACGCACCACGAGCAGTTTGGTTAGCGATGGTAGTAGAGGCAGCAGCTCCACCTACCGAAGGCCACGCCGTAGAGAAGTCAGAGCCAGCATTAGGAGGGTTCGACAGTAGGCGCTTTACGAGACCATCGTTAGGGATTGATGCACCACCAGCAGGACCGGTGGTAGCAAACGAAGATGAGAATGCAGTAGTGTTGGTGTATCCATCTCCAGTAGTCGAGCTTGTAGCAGAACTGTACAAAGCGGACTGAGCGGCATCAGGGAAGAGGAAGGACTCCGCTCCATGCTTTTCAACGTACTGAGGACTATAGCTTGTCTGAGCACGGACATTGTTCCAAAACATCTTGTAATCAGCCATCGAAACGATGGTCTTGCCATTGAGTTCCAGAGACATGCTATCAATGACATTCCAGTTGCCGCACTTTAGAGTAGCACAGAAACGATTGGCAGCAGCGGTCTGAGCAGTACCACCATTCTTCATCGATACCTTGTATGGGAGCATGATGTAAGCATCGCGAAGACAAGCGAATCCTTCAGATCCATTAAGCTGAGCAGTGGCATCGATAGTAATAACACCATTCTGGTACGATCCCTGGTTGAGATCGATTACAAACGGTACTCGCTTGCCAGAAGATACCTTGATCTCCGGATCGCTCTTGAGCGAGCTCTGGTACAAATATTGGTCGGATAGTTGAGTTTCACTCATCGTTGATTGTATATGGTTTCTAATATAGTTTGAACAAAATTAAATATTATGAGCGACATTATCAAGCCAATCACGTCCGATCATGATCTGATCGAACTCGCGAAAAAGCTTGGCGTACATCTCGATGATATCTATGAATCGAATGAAATAACAAAACCTATCTCAAAGAAAGGGTCATATCTGGTTCTACTACGACCACCTAATCTCGATGTAGGCCACTGGACGGCTGTCTATAATGGTGAATACTTCGATAGTATGGGAGAGGCAGCCCCCACGAAGTATGGTATCGGAAAATACAACCCCAAGCAATATCAAGGTACTTACGGGGGATTATTGTGGTCCTTTCTGCTTACTGTGGCTCTATTCCAAGCAACACAAGAAACCGCAAGTATTCTCAAAATGGTTGATTTAAATTTAACCATACTTTAGTTTAGAAAATATAGATTAATCATGTATCGTGAATTAACGATCTCAAGTGATATTCCAGGTCCCAAGCTGACCAAAGCTTTCAAGACTGGTAAGCTAAGTCTTACAGCTAACCAACTCAAGGGTAGTGGATCTGTTATCCATCTTCACCCCGCTTCATATGAGAAGGCGCTCAAGGCTCGCAAGGCAGGTCGCGGTGTGCGTCTTGACATCACAAGACACGAAGTCAAGAAGGGATACAAGCGCGCTCAAGGAGGTTCTATCTGGTCCAAGGTATGGGGAGGAATTAAATCTGCATTCAAGTTCGCAAAGGACTCTGGTTTGCTATCCAGAGCTGCTGATGTTGCTGTTCCGCCCTTGCAACCGCACTCGGGGCTCCACAGGGTGCGATCCCAGCACGAGCGGCAATCCGTTCCATGACTGGAATTGGTGTTTATGATTCTGATAGTGATAAAGAAGGAGGACGTCTAACTATGACGGATGTTAAGAAAGGAGCAAAGCGTGCTCTTTCGTATGCTAAACGTAGAGGAATTCTAACCGATGTAGTCGATTCTGGAGAGAAGTACCTACTATCTAAGGCGACCAAGCCTGAGCATGGAGACCTAATCAAATCTATTCGAGGTGAAGTCCGTCGTCGATATGGTGTAGGCGTTGCCAAGCCAAAGGGTAAGAAATTTGCAAAGGGTTCCCAGGAAGCTAGGGATCACATGGCTAAAATTCGCGCAATGCGTAAGTCTGGTGGCTCATTTAGATTGTAAGGGAAAAAAGAAGCATGCTAATATTTTTTTTGGGCGAAGCAACAGCATGATTGAAACTGAAGTATCACGAAAGATTACCTTCTTGTCGTTTTGGTTATAGATACTGATAGTAATTGTAGAACGAGAGCCATTGTGACAATTCATCCATGCATACTGACTCGGTTTATATGAAATCAGCTTTCCAATTGCTGCATCACCTCTATCAAAGGCACTGACAATATCACCAGATGCAACGTACTCATTTTTGATCAAATCACATCGAACGATGTATGAACTGGTGGGGTGAATCTGAGGAATGATGTTAGATAGCTGAGCACTGGCAACAATCGCTGATGTAGCGGGATATGTACCTGCGATTAGGCCAACTACCTTTCCAAACTCAGCATTATCGATAATAAGACGTGGGACGCGAGTGGTGGTAGGTAATCAATGCCACCAGCTGAGTATAGTCCAGTAGCTGGTTTTGTCCAAGTACCCCGATAACGGGTAATGTTGTGGGCGTCGGAGAAAAATCTACCTGGCATGCGTAATAGACACTGTTTTCACTGAGCTTTAGGTAGAATACGTTATTTCCTGATGGATCGATCAAATATGCACCAGCATTCACAAGGGCGGTCTGAATGCTACGATTGATATCATCGTAAGAATAAATACCATCCGGGAGAGCAATACTGATAGTAGAGGTAGTCGCCGCCGTCGGGACTTCGACCTTGAAACTTGTATTTTGGAACTGTATCGCATCAATATTATATTCCGAGTTGTACATGCTGATGCTTTGGACTGCACACACTACATCACGAAAGTCAGCAGCTGAACCAGGGAACGAGTATTTCCAAGTAGAGTTGTATCCATCTTGGATTAGGTTGGTACTGTCAAGTTTGAGAAAGCTCGCCATTTTAGTTGTATATGATGTTAAGCATTTTTCTGTTTGATTAATTGGAATTACTCTTCCATCGCGATAGGTCTGTCAAAGTTGTACCTGATTTGTCCCTTCACAGAGTCGATGAACAACATCTGTCCTTTCTGCTCAGTAGCATTATTGTAGTAATAGACAATCGATCGATCATCAACACCCTTGATATTGAAGTCTTTGACAACCATCTGTAAATCACGCTTGGAATTCGCTCTTAGGATAGCTACATACTCTGAATTCAAGCGAATCATCTTATCAGTAGCAAAGTAGCTGTGGCTAAGGAATATGGTACTCAATTTAAAATGTCGGCCCCTTGTAAAATAATGTGAGAAGATGTTCTTCTGGAGTAGCTTATCATTGCTGTAATCGTCTATGATGACAAGCTCAGGCTTATTCGAACTCATTGAAGTATGGCGCACTTGATCAACTTTTGGGGGCATATCTGGATCAGCAAAAGTGATAAAATCCTCCAGCTTATCTCGGAGGTACTCATAGAGCTCTTGGTGTGGATTGCGAGCGATGATCGTTAGATGTGCGAATACGTGTGGGGAATGCTTAAGGATAAACATACAGAGATTGTTCTTACCACTGAACGATGGACCAAGGACAACCATTCTAAACAACTTTTTGATGTCAAGTGCAGGGATATCGCCCATGCCAGCAGACTTGAATTTCTTTGGCAAGGAAGCGCCGAAGTCTGGAATACCGCTCATGATCGTGTCTTTAATCACTCGATCTATATAGCTCGAGACAAAAACAACTATGAGTTCTGGTTTCTCTTATCCCCAGCCAATTTTACATCGCCTATCTATAACCCAGCATTCTATCTAACATTGGATGCGAGTGGCTATCTTACCTATGAGTATGCGCAGACGCTTTACCTCGATAAGAATGATTACCGCTTGACTTATATAACAGGAATTACCCAAGGAACAGCAACACAAGGTGTAGCCATCGTCCCTGGTACTAATAATGATATTAGTGGGATTGGAGCATTATCATGTAGCAGTCTAACTGTAAATGGTTCCAGCGTATCATCTCCACCCTCGTATGTAGTCGGTATCACGCCTGGAACGGCAACAAACAACAAAGCATTGGTATTGGGAGCATCAGGAGAGATCGGAACAATCAGTTCTCTGACTGCAACTTCAATTACTGGCACGCTACAGACTGGGGCTCAAGGCAATATTACATCACTTGGAACGCTCTCAGGGCTCACGATTGGTGGCAATATAATATTCACTGGAGCATCGAGGACAATATCTGGATTAAGTAGTATCTCAGCTACGACGATCACAGGAGCTGTGTCAGGATCACAAACGGGTATCACATCATTAGGGACGCTCAGTGGTCTAACCTCAAGTGGGGCGGTTTCTATAACTGCCACGGGATCAGGAACTGCTCTACCAGTGCTTAGTTGCTCTGGTCCAATGTTTTGTGGATATGGAACAACGATCTTACTACGACAGACAGATGCCGCACGAATCGCTTATGGTAGCATTTTTACAGCCGCATATCGCTTTGGAGATAATGGGATCATGGATTTTCAAGATTCTTCCGGATCGATATCAGTGTATGCTCATACATCTTTTCTGGCACCACGGCTAACCAATTCACCGTCTGCTACGAGTATTGCAACTGCTGCAACATGCTACATCAGCAGCGCACCTGTAGATAGTGGAAGTGGCTATGTTGCAATAACCAATCCATACGCGTTGTATGTTAATTCAGGCGATTCGTATTTCGGTGGGCGAACTACAAGCAATTTTATCACCTCAACAATCCGATAGCTGGAGCAACATTTGCAGCTCCCGCATATTCATCTAAGTTCAACATCGTCTGCCAAAATAACTCTACTGCGAGTGGGACTTTTAGTGGCATTGCTTTTCACAATGATGTTGGGGGATTAGGCGATACGACCCCGTCAGCTGCTATCATTAGTCAGAGAACTTCTGCAACTGGATATGAGGCCTCTTCGATTGAGTTTTGGACGAAATCTTCTGCTACTCAAACTGCAAATCTCACGAAGCGTATGACGATTGCAAAAGATGGAAAAATATCATTCGGTTCTACTACTACTGGAGATGGTCAAATCAACCTATTAACTGCTGGAGATGCGAGTTTTAGATTTGGAGCTGCTCTAAGTAATAAGGATTGCTTTACAATGAGCTACTACCATAACGGCCCTAACAACGATTGGAACAAACTATCATGGCAAGCTTATGGAATATCAAACACATTAGCGCTATTCGCAAACGGACGGGTTTGTATCAATGGCAATGCCCCTGAATCACAATTTCACGTTGTCAGCTCTGGTATTTTATACGGATCGTGGGAGCGGGCCCAAGAATGGTGGAACGACAACGCTACGCCAATGAAAGCCGGCTTAATCATGTATAACGAATCCGGAGGCTCTGACAACAATGGCGTATCATTTGGAACCTACACAGCGGATCCACTCAACTTCATGATTGGTGGTTCAAATTGCATGCAACTCAATACTTCGAAGCGATTGAACATTAATCGAACCTCTGGCCCTGAAGGAACGGTCCATGCTGGCGGTATGATCTGGGCCGACGAGGGTTTTCATAGCAAGGTGAATATCAATGACAAACCAATTTATCGATGGAACTGGCCTCAGTCCAATTATCCGGCTATAGGGTCCGATGCGACCGTCGGGGCAATGCGCATAGGTACTTGCAATGGATCGTATGTATGGCAAGCATACATGCCCTGCAGGGGCGGAGCTTACACGAACGCGAGTGACCGCCGCATCAAACGAGACATTATTGATATCCCGTATGGTTTAGCTGAGGTTCTTAGGATGCAACCAAAAAAGTTTGCTATGAGAAACGATGGATCACTTCATATTGGCTTCATAGCTCAAGAGATGGCTGAGATTATCCCTGAATGTGTCTCAGGCGTTGAATCGTCTAATGATGCGATGAATGATGCTGGCGAACCATGCAACCCTATGGGTATTGATTTGGCATCGCTGGTTAGCGTGCTATGCAAGGCTATTCAAGAACTAAAGAAGGAAGTTGATGAATTGAGAGCAATTATCGCCGAGTGAGTATAGTCATGACCGCGTTCAAGTTTCGTGTGTCTAAACGCAAAGGCAAGACGTATGATGCTGTGTTTGCTGATGGTAGAATTATATCTTTTGGTGCTATTAAGCGGAGTGGTGAGCCTTATCAACAGTATCGGGACCGTACGTCGTTGAAAGCATACCAAGACTACAATCACAAGGATAAGAAACGACGTGAAGCATACTACAAGCGACATGGACCCATAGACGATGATAACAAATACACGGCTGACTGGTTTTCAAAGAAATATCTTTGGTAGAGTATATCAAGCAAACTACGTTTGCGAATCGGTGATTTCATCACCTCAACCATGGGTTGCGGTCCGAGTAAAGAGCTCAAAACTAATTTATCTACTGATGACCCTAACCAAATCGTGGGATCGACGATGCTCCAAGCTGACAAAATTATTGTTCTTGGTGATAGTGTATTCCTCCCAACCAAAAGTCCTGATGGGGAGTCTGCCATACTTGAAGTTAGTATCAGCGATAAAAAATCAACATCTATCGAGGATATCGAAATAAACTCGTGCGGAATGGCATTGCTTAGAGAGCGAATGTCTTCACAGTCTTTTTTCTTAGGTTGATAGGCCCACATACGACCACCCTCGGTTTGCGTTGATGCATCTACCTTCTTGATGGACTTATCGAGATCAGTTGCCCATACAGCTGCCTGCGTCTGCTGAGGTCGGTCATGAATGATTAGATTCTTCATGATAGCTTTGAGTTCAGCGACATTGTTGTCGGCGTTATCACCATAGCTACCAGATGAGCTGGAAATAATGCGGGGTTGAAGAAGAACATGGTGTTTATAGTAGTCGAGTTATAATCTCCTTGAATTCTTTATCATCAATAAGTCGATTGCTGTACATATCCACAGTTAGAGATTTAAGCTGCTTGATGATGCTCGGATTATCATTTCCTAACTGAATCTCACCCTTTAGCTTGTCATACTCAGCACGAAGGGTCTCCAATGGATCCGTGAGCTTATCGTGGAAATTGTACTGAAGATGAGTGATGGCAAGGATCTCCTTGAACATTTTTTATCTTCAACGCTGAGCTTGTCATACGTAGGTTGATCAATATGCTGCTTATAGACAAGAGTTCTAATCATACCTTGGAGACTATCACTGATTTGACACTTCGGCCCACATTTGCGACGGTTAGGTTGGACAATCACAAGTGTCTTAGCATCAAGGTCAGGAATACGAATGTACTTACTACCAAGCTGTCGATAAACGTAGGCACTCGGTGTAGCTAAGCCCTGAATCTCGTTCAGATTGTAGGTTCTTCCTCGTCTGACAACTCCCTCCAGTGGAGCTACGCCTGCCCCTCTTAGACCACGACCTTTAAGTCCCTCCCCGCGAGAACGCTGTGCAAACTCGTCGGCAGCACGCTCACGTTCCTCTTCTTCCGCGATCTCCTGAACCAATTTGCTGTATTTCTTATACTTCGTACTATAAACAGACTTTGTAGCCTTCATAGCTGATGTTGCTGCCTTCAGTGCTGATCGTGCTGATTTTGAGTTGTTCCCTTTAACTGACTTCTTAGCCTCTTCATATCGCTTTTGAGCCTCTCCATATGATTGGTAAGCGCGTTCAGCGTCATCATGAAGCTTGTCCAATTCACTCTCCTCATATACAGCCTCACTTTGTTGCTTGACATCATCAGCATTGTTGAAAATGACCTCGCGAATAATTCTGAAATTGTCATTGACGTTTTTAATCGTCTTCTTCTCCTCTTCGCTTGCAGGACCTTCGATATCATTTGCCGTACGATGAATATCTTCTAACCCGCTCAAAAGAGCAAGGAATGTATCCATCCAGCGCATCCTCTTCATTAGATCGCTCCAACCTTTTCCTGAAACAGGTTTATGGTCCTTATCTCTAATGTTAAAGTAGTGATCCTCGCTTGGTACGCTGAAGTAGTAAGTGTCATGGGCTTTACACCATTCTTAGAATCGACAACGGGGTGAAGACGAAATGGGATCACGATCTTGTTATCAAAGAGGCCCTTGTAGTACTCATATAGAATTTTCTTTGCTTCGCTGTCAGGGATTGATAGATTTCTATCCACATCTTCATCTAAGCCGGTTTTCGTACCATGTCGTGCCTCACGCTCTTCATCATCGTCATAATGCTTGTAGTCCTTGATATCTCTTTCAACATCGCTATCTCCAACCATTGTTAGTGCTAATCCTCTATCCTTGACCATTTTCAAAAACTCTCTGAGTGTGGATTGCCAATGAATCTTCTTCAGTGCTGCTGTGTGCATGAGGTTTGATTCTTTTCCAAATACATCAACGGATCCATCCTTAACCCAAACATACTGCTCTAATGAGCTTTTGTCAGATTTATACTTATCCTTGAAAATCGGTACAATACTCTTCATTAACCCATTCGAATCCAACATCTCCATGTTTTTCGAAATGATCCATAGCATCTTAAATCTACTACGATCATCGTCAGATGTGGTAGAAGTTATTTTCTATCAAAGGTAATATTGGGCAGTCTCCGATCCTTAAGAACTACGTCAAGCTCTTCTAATTCATCACCAGCTCGCTTATTCTTTTCCAAACGCATAATGGTCCTCGTCCGATTTTCTTCATCCAACATTCCATGTGTTTCATCGATCGATTGACTTTCAGCATCATAGTACATATCTTTAATCTTCTCCATAGTTGCTACCCAGTCAATATACGCGTATCGTTTGTATTTTTTACCATTTCTCGATATAAGCGCCCCGTTTTCACCAATAACATAGCGTTTATCGTCTTTAGTATCTTTCTTTTAATCGGATGAATTCGAAGCGCAACCCAATTAGGATACTTTTTGTAAAAAGCTTTGACCCATTCACGTGATGAAACTTGCTCCTCCGTATCAAGCTGGCTGGGTTTAGATGATGTATTCGTTGCTGCATCTGTAGTTGAAGGCTCGGCATTGACGCTTGCATCACTCATTCGAATACTATTATCCACCCCAACATCTGATGTGATTGGACGGGCCTGAACATTTCGATCAGTTGTATCAGGACGTGCTTGAAATCCTCTATCAGTTGTATCGGGGCGTACCTGTACTTCAGCATCAAGCATAATGGGGCGAACATTTACTTCAGGATCAGTTGATACCTCAGGGTTTGTCTGGGAGGATTCATCACTCACCGTTTTTTAAGGGCTCAGACGACCCGGTTGTGGAATCTGTCTGAGCTGATGTGGAAGTTATGCTAATAGTTTTACCAACGTCGCTTGCCCACGATGCGGCTTCATACATATCACGCTTCGCATTAGCTTGTCGAACACGACGTTGAGATCGTTCAAGAAGCTCCTGTCGCTTCTGCTCTCTCTGAGCGAGTGATGTAAAATTGGGGAACATTGTGTCTATATCATCTGAATCATAAAAAAATGAGTACATAATTACCAGTAGCTCGGCATGACTGAGTCATGACGAAATGAGGCATAAGAATGACAGATGTGATTTCGCTCATTTAAAAGGCTTAGATAACGATCCTTGATGCAGTGGAATGGAACGCCAAATATTGTCTCCAATTCGTATCGATACTTACGGTTAACTACTGTCTTACGAAAATTTGAAGCTGCATCAAGATTCAGCAACTCGTTTTTAATTCGGCTCACTTCCTGGATGATCCACAACTTTCGCCGTAGCTTAGCAAGCTCACGGTCCTTTTCTAAACAGCTGGAACACATTATGAAGGGATTACTATATATCAAGTCATATATTTTTCCAAAAATCTCACAAAAAAATACTTCAAATAGTATACTTGAGTCAAAAGCTTACAGAGGATGTCTCTATCGAATTTATTTACAAGCTGATTATGACTCATTTTTTGACGCGGGTGAAACCCCGTCCGGAGCGACTACGTCAGCTCTTTGTTGCCTCCCAGTACTCCTTTTCAAGCGTCGATCTCCTACTCTTATGAACTAATCTAAGATTATCTTGCGGCTCCCAGGAATCAGGTTCATTACCAACCCACTGAACCAAGTATCTGTACTTTCCAGTTCGCAACTTTTTGTTTTCTAAGATCTTCTCTGCTTCAAGGATATCGCCTCGGTTGATGGTTGCTTCAGTCGTCGCCGATTGCACCATCTTGAGATCATTGGGAGCCTTGTAGAGTGTGTGCCCATTTTTTGACTTGATTTGGACGCGATAACCATCCATACCTACAATCGAGTACACAGCTTTACTCCACCTAGCAGCTTCCTTATCAAACGTCCTCTTCTTTAGTCGGTAAAGGACATTGGTACCAATCTCGAGTTCATTATCAATTTTATCAGCTTCTGCTTGGTTATGGTTCAACTCAGCCTCGATTACCCTGCCTTTGGCTTCATTGGGTGTCATTCCAATTGATCGATGAGAAGTGGTGTTGTAGTTAGTAATAACGTCGCTGATGAGCTTTTGCGTAATCCTCTTGGGAGATATTTTGGTTAGTCTCTGCTTCAGGGTTCTATTGAAGCGCTCAATTTTTCCCATAGTACCGTGATCACCAGGCTCATTGTTGTAGTGTTCGATCTTCTTTGCTTTAAATAATTGCTGAGCTTTTGAGTTCATGAACTCAGACCCGTTGTCGCTTGTGATAATATCTACCTTATAAGATCGGATGAAAGCTTTTAGTGCTATCAATACTGTAGCAGCTGTCTTATTCGATAATAGTTTTGCGTACCCGATGCGGGAGTTAATGTTGATACCAGTCAGAATCGGTTGTTTTCCCCAGAACGCAAGGTCAATTTGCCAAGAATTCGGGTTATGTGAGGCGATTTTGAACCCATCGAATCTCTGCTTTTGCTCTTGGAATCTCTGAATCTCTGACTGTGTAGCATACCAATCCTTCACCAGTTTTAGAGTTATCTTAGGATCTAACTCACGAGCCTTCTCATGTAGAGCCTGAGCACCGATATAGCCGGTTTTAGGGTCATAGTAAAGTTTCGTAAGTATCTCATCCATGGTATATGTTAGATGGACATAAAAAATGTGATAGCTTGGATAGCGATTAAATATCAAGAGCTACGGTAGTAATACCATCCTCAAGCACACGCCGCTTGTCGTAGAAATATGATAGCGCTGTCTTTGTCTGACTGTATGTGATGATAGATTTAGTCTCTTTCGACAATCTAAACCCCTTGTTAGTGCCTTGGAGTGTGATACGATCTCGCACAACAGACTCGAACCCCTTAGGGCTAAGAACATCACTATTGCGTCCACGACCCTGTTGCACACCCTTGGCTGAAACCTTGACCCTGTACGATTCGTCTGGTAGATAGCAGATGTAGTTCTTGGAGGATAATGAGACCATAGCATCACCTGACCATTCATCCTTGAATAGACCAGGGGTACGACGATCAAACTTAGCCACATCCGTGCTATAATCACGTGGGAACCAATCATACTTGTGCTGTTTGAAGTGCTCACGTAGATCAGGTTTGATACAGTCTTGGAACGGATTATCACAACTGAACGCGATGTAGGCGGAGTCCGTATCCATCTCCTGATACTGAAAGTCTGAACGATCGAAGTAAAGTCGATGCAATCATAGTAGAACTGGAGCATGCGTAGCTTAGCGAGCTGGTAGATAGCAATCGACAAATGGATCGGGTTCTTGTTCTTAAGCCTGCGCTTCATCATAGTAAGCTCGCAAGCATCGTTGAGCTCCTCTAATCCATGAAAGGTGAAGTGCTCAATCTTTGAAGCAATTGCCTTCTTATCTGACTCATACTTAATTTCCTTGTGCTTGCTCATGTCCATTCCAGATCGACCGAAAGCACTGTTGCCTACTAGCTTCATCATCTCAGCAATCATAGCCTTGGACTTGTCAGCATCACCCTCTCGCCGAGCGCTAGACACCGCTTCCATGAAGGGAGCAAATGCCTTGTGTGAGCTAGCTTTGATGAAGCTGTATGTCTGGGTGATTTCCATACCATGAGATAGGTACCACTTGAGCAAAGGCGTGTAGATTAGGATCTTCTCACCAAAGTAGCTACCAATCAATTTGCGAGCTGGCTTCGATCTGCTTTTCTCTCGTGTTTGGTTGTAGTCATACATATGTTTACCAATGATACTCTCATCCGTACAGTCAATCAGTGTATTTTTGAAGATGGGGGTCATCTCGCCGAAATACTGCTTCAAGTGTTCTGGTGTCTGAATATCACACTCGAGAAAGCCGAAAATCTTATCGTTCTTGATGTCCTCAACAATGTCTGGATAAGCTTCGATAGTTGTAAGTCTTCCGCATGGCATGTCATTACCGAGAGCCCAGAGATATAGAGCATTAGCATCGTACCCGATTACCTTCTTACACAGCTTCCCACCACGAATCTTCGTCTCATTGCGCTTAGCGTAGCGGTTGAAGATAATGGATGGACCACCAGCAATGTTAGCTTTCATCTTACCGTAGATGTCCTTCTCCTCCTTGTCAATGGAATAGACCAGTCGCTCTGAGTTGAACTCGAGCAGCTTCTTGTAGCGGAAACCCTTGAGAGACATATCCTTACGAGCGGTGTTGCACGAAATACAACTAATCAAGATGTTGCCGTCGATGTGCCCAAGCTTGTTATTGATTCGATCAGCTGAGACAGTTTCAGTGCTCAAAGGACCGTAGCAAAGACCACAAAGATACTTCTGTTGATTTAACAGTATATCTAGGTGTCCTAACGTCATACCAAACTCGCGCTTAGCCTCAACATCCTGACTCGTGTAGCCACTCATACGCTTGCTAGGAAATCGAAACGCTTGAGGAGACGTCTTACTAGGATATTGGAGATTGTCGAAGCATGTTTGATACATGACTTTCTCCGAGAGACCGGGTAGGGATACACCATCAGCAAACATGTCAAGTTCAAAACGCTTGAACAACTCACGCTGAGCCTTGATGGCCTTGATGAAAGGTACCACATCCAAGTTGTTGTACCAGATCAGCAGGTCCTTAATCGACTTCATTCCATAGTGCCCCAGACGAATTGCACGCGCTTATAGTCATCATCGCTGATGCTAGTTCCACGGAGATCGCTATCGAAAGCTGACTTAGGAGGAATCGTAGTCTGACTAAGAACGTTGAACGAGGTAATGAACTCGTACGGGAAAATGCCCTTACCCAAGCCACAGACACATCGAATCTTGTTGTCGCATTTGCAGTCGCCTAGATACGTGCTGAGGTACTTTGCATAGCTCGTACCAGCTGGTACATAGTTGCTAATATCGAGCATTTTCATGTTCGAGGTCGCAATGCACATGTAGCTTGGATTTTTGATTACTGATTTGATATTGTCTGTACCAATAACGGCAAAGAGATCGTTCTTAATCAGATTGATATCGTAGCGGCCGCTGTTGAAGCCAAGCACTGGTACTTGATCAAGTTGCTGCTTAACCCTACCATAGTCAGATCTTTGCTTACCAAACCCGAGGGTGCTATGGAAGTCGAAGAAGCTGGCATATTTCCCTTCCTTAATCCAACCGTCCACATCGATCATCTTATAGGTTTTATCGAGATTAGCACCTGGAATCTCCATACCAGTCAAGCCGTGAGCATCGATAATTTTGCGCAGGAGGATCTCATACTTGTGTACGTTGTACTGCTGGATCTTGATCGATACCTGGTGAATATATTCGAACATGTCCGTTAGTAGCATCTTCGGTTCATCGCTGACAAAGCAACGCACCTCCTCTGTTAAGCTATCAGATACAGATACTGATACGGGAATATGCTCATTGGTGAAGACAGTATTCTCACCAGGCTGTGCCATAACTAGCTTTAGAATGGCCTCAAAGTCATACACGAGATAATGATCTAGGTACTGTTCAATGCCCTTGATGGAGTACTTGGTTAGCATTGATCGAATAGTGTTCGGGACTGGTCTGTAGATAGTTGGTTCAGCTGGAAAGCTCTCGATGTTTACAAGCTCACACTGATTTTTGGCATGGTCGCGTAGCTTAGTAGAGCTAACGAAAATCATTTCACACTTCGAGCATTGGTACTTGGACTGAAGCATATCAACGTTCTTGATGTACAAAGCATGGTTCTCATGGGATAGAATATCCATACCCACTCCTTCTCTCTCCGAACGACGGATACACTCAACATTACCGGTCATTACATCCATTGAGTAGACGTTAATACCGAAATGAAAGCATTCCTCAAGCTCGTCGAGCTGTAGGAGGTCAATCGGCTTAAAGCTACGGAACAGACTAAGCGTATAGCTGATACCCTTGTAGAAGCAGTAGCGCTTGAATACTTCCTTCACTTGGGCCTGGATCCGACGAGGATCTTTCTTAGCATGCTGATGTAAGTACCATGCGATACAGTGGAACACACACTTGTTGTTGGTCTTAGGGAAGTTGATTACGTGCTTGTTATCGCGGATAATCTGTGGGATAACAGCTTCGCTATCGCCAAGTGCGTGCTCGCGAAAGTAAATGTAAATTTTGAACCCAGTAATTGACTTCAGCTTATACCCCGATTTGGGGTAGTTCAGCGTGTTAGCCAACTCCATCGACCTGATCTCTGAGATAATTTTCTTACGAATGTCAGATCGACTGTTGATAGCAACAGGGGTCTTAAATACGTAAGTGTTAGCCAGATTCGGGTGCCAGTACTGGGTAAAACTACCATCCGTTAGGCTTACGAGATCGTAGCCAAGAGCAATGTTGACCTTGAAAGCATTAGTTTGGCTAGCAAGCACGTTTTCGAGCTTGTCGTAGAACTCAGTAGGCTGGATACCTTCATACAGGTGCGACTCCATGTGTTTTCCGTTGTAGAAACGATACTTGGGGTCAGTCTTGTAGTTTGGGGACATATGCTTCTTCAGAGTCTCGACAGAGATCTTGTATTGCTTAGCTAGCAGCTTCTGATTGGTCGGACGGGAAACGTTGCTAACATAAACCATCTTACCAGTTCTACCACGCACCTTAACGCGATAGGTACTACCCCAGCGAACAGCATCAATATTCAATCTCTTTAGACCTTCGAGCTCGTATGCGAACATGTTGCTTATATATTCTTGGCGATATTATTCCCGTGGAAATGACTTTATAATTATTGGATCTTGTATCAGGATCGACTTTATATCTTTGTCACATACAAAAAATTTCGAAATTAATTAATTCAAATACTTGACGTAGGGTCTGTCGCGCGTTTGCAACCAGCGATAGTATTTTGGATCGTGAGCCTTGACCCAATTGAATGTCTTATCACTGTACTTGTCTTTGCCTCCAATAACCGTTCTTGGGAGTAAATTACGAGCTAAATCCAGCCTAGAGGCTTCAGATACGATATCACACTTAAATAGGAAGTGAATGTAGGAGTCATTCACTCCTAATAGCGACTCTGGCTTTCGATTTCTGTACTTACCAAATGCTAACCTCGTCTCACTAAAAGAAGTCAGACCACGGTCTCGACACTCCTTACAGTATTTGTAGCTACCTCGGTACCGACATTGGCAGCCGAGGCACACCTTATAGTGCCCACCAAAGAGCTTAGCACACTCTGAACCAACGAAGTGATGGTTCTCATCCATGTCGATAATAAGGAAGTGTCGCTTGATCGGGGTGTTGCAATAACACCGTGGGTTGACATTAGGTCGATAGCCAGGGCACGGATAAACTTGCGTTTTACCTATAGGTATCCATTCACCCTCTACTGCATGCCAGAACCACCCAGACGAATGGTACTGGCTAAGGTCGCCGAGGGCATCCTTCAAAATCGTAAGCGTGGTACCGTCAGTCATTGTCTATATACGGATTGACTTTTTATGTGAGAAAAAATTAATTAATTAACTAAGTTCGGTTTCACCGGCACTAAGTTCGCTTTTCGGCTTCCGCTTGCGTGTTCGAATTTGATCCCTATTCTTATCGTCATATCCCTTTTGATAGGATAGACGTGCTTCACGTGTGCGCTGGTAGTAGCGCTTCTGCGCATCATTGATGCGCTCTTTGTTAGCGAGATATTGATCGGGTGAGTATGCCATCTTTATATACTATTAAGTTTATATTTGTCAGGATGAAAAAATATTGATGCAGCACTGAAATTGGTCAACTTGGGAATAGATCGTAACATACTGGCGATCGTCACGAACCGCGCAAACCTCTCCGATAAGTGGTGACAAACATTTCTCAGTGATCTTGGAAACATCTTGGTACCAGGAGGCAATGGTTGCGCAGTAGCGTCGATAGCTTGCCGCGACCGCTTTGAGAATCGTACCCTGTAGAACTATCACTTACATATGTAAATGCATGATACATTCAATAATCTCACCGAAACATAATATTGCTTTGTAACATATAAAATTATAGAAGGTAAATACTTTGTTTTTCATTCAATGCAAAGCTGTTCTTTCTTGCATTCCTCTTCGTGGTCCGACAACGCCCCGTAGATCATCTCGCACACATCTCGCATCGATCCGTTGTCCAGTTCCTCCGATTTAGCACTAAGCGTGCTCGAATCCAGCAAAATGGAATTTTCACCACAGCGGTAGAGTTGCCACTTCATGAAGTCTGTCACGATGCCGTACACGACATAGAGTCCTTCGCGGTCGGCAACCGCTTCGCATCCGATGAGCGCCTGCGCTTTCCCTTGATCGAAGTCGTTCTTCTTTGCTTCCACGATACATATCTTAGTCTTACCACGGGTGAGCACGAACTCAAAATTTCCGTTTGCGTGAACTTCGTTGCCGTCCACCGACTCTTCGACCTCTAGCTTCACGTCAACAAACAAACTGCAAAGCATGATGAGAACGGGCGCGATAAAGTGATAACGCTTTGCTTCCCTCGATGCGTCGGTGTATCCGTTCATAGCTTCCGCAGCGTATTTCAAGTACTTGATCAAAAGTCGAAAGCATGATCGGGAATCGGCTTGCGCTCCTGTTTATACCATTCGTAGTCGAGCACACTCTTGACCTCGCTCCATCGCACGTAGGAGTACCCAGTCGACGAACCATCGTCACCGTTCGTCTTAGCCTGCTTGTTCTTATCGAGGATTTCATTAAGTTCACGCCAGCGCTTCCGTCGATGTTCACTGTGGGTTCTTGCCGAGCGCGTATCCTTGGCGACTTGATTCAGGTCACCGGGAACCACCACCAGCACGTTCACAGGACCTCTCCCTTCAGCTTCTTCTTCTTCATCCACTCCGCCGACATCTTTATCCGACAATCCCACACGCCGTAGCCTCGCTCGCGCCGCTCCCAGCAGCTTCAGATCAGTGGTGTCACCCACACCGCTTATCGCTTCTTCTTCCGTCACCCACGCGCCGCGGCCCTCGTCCTTCTTCGCCAGGAAGAGCTGCAGGTCGTCCGCAGGAAACTGATACATCTTCTTCGCCTTGATCGCGTCCTTCAAGTCATCCACCGAGTCGTCCTCGTCTACTCGCACCGAGAACACGTTTCCCGCCGCACCAACGATGGCACAGAACAGCGTCGCCATCTTCTCTCAAGCCGGAATGAGGAAGAAGGGGAGAGAATTTCTGGACGTATTTAAGCGGAAATGAAGGCGTGTCACATAGACTTCCAACCAATGGTGAGACGCGCTGCTCTGAACTATTCCTTGCTGGTAAAAATATGCTGGCGTAATTTTCTATTGCATTTATCAATGTATAGTTTGAATGTTGTTGGTTGAGGTTCTAAAACTACCCTAAGATCCAAAAGACGTTGCTTTCACTCTCAGGTGGTCGAGAGGTTGTCCTCGTTGAAACCACCGGCTGTCGCTTCTAAGGAGACGAGAGCATTTAAAACTACTTCTGAAGTGGTGGCGCTTTCTCTCCTCCTAACGTGGTCAAGAGGTTGTGTCGTCAAAGTCGTAGCATTGCATTAGAAACGGTTAGCCCTATTCTCCTTGTTAAATAAAGCTAAGAAAAAAACTGCCGGTGTAATGTGCTGGCTATTACTACTGGTCTCGTCGTGCGGCGACTTCACGAAAGACTCGCCAACAACCGCGCGAAAAGCCTCCACTAGCGCGACAATCCCCGACACAGATAGAAAATAGTCACGAACGAAATTGGAAATACCCAGCCAGCTGCAATCATCACGACTGCCGTTGTGTAGACAACCGATATATATATATGTAAAAACCGCACGATTTGTCGAGGTGAGAGAGCGACGCCATCAACCATGCTGTCACAACGTATTGTTGATGCAAACGAGAGTCCAGCCTCCAGTACAACGAAGTGAACCCAAAACCCGTAGTTCGCGCTCCATCCATCCGCAGGGCCACTTGAAAAGTAATATCACTGGCTAGAACGATGCACACAAGAGCATCAATAAGTTCTACAAAGGTTGTCAACTGGGATTGAATATACTCCATCTGCGTTTCCAGCGCAGCTGTGAGGTGATACAGAGCGTGAACTGTACCCGAGAAATGTGAAATGCATGAACGAGAATTCCGATATAAGGGAGGACAACGATCGAGTTGCACAAAATGTTGTCAGACATGGAGACAAGGAGGACTTTCTCATTAGCGACGCGTGTAAAACTAAAGAATATGTGGTGTGATAGCATATACAGTAAGATATACCTTACCTAGTCGAAAGAGCTTCACACCCAGATGGCCTGGTCAACATTTAGAGAAATGACTACATCCATTTGAACTGGAAGGAAAAATCTGCACCTGCAAAATCCAAGGTGACGAATTAGCACGCTACAGGGGTTCAACATTTGCTGTATGAACATACCAAAGTGAGCAACGCGGTAGGTCAGAGTCATCAAGACCCAGAGCACCATCGTGGACTGAACAAGCGACATTTGCGTCTCCAAAACAAACGCAAGATGATACAACGCCTGAATGCCACAATTTCGTTTCATAATCACTGCGAGCACCACGAATGACAGGAGCTCTAGCATCGCGTAGATGAACACGCTTTGAGTAGTCCCGGTTACATTTTCGCGAGTGACGCCTTCCATTTCCTCATGAAATTCTGCACTTGGCAAATGGACCATCACTACAATAAAGCTGGCGTAGAGGATCGGAACGACTGTCTCCAAGTATTCTGTGAGAACAAGGCACTCTGCAGTGAAGAGCACTTCGAGAGCTTCTTGAAGGGCACTCAACCTGGCCATTTGCGTTCGGCTTGACGATTCCTTGAGATTAGGTACGTTTGCCCTTACTGAGATCACAGTCATCTTTTCCTGCGCAGCTTTGCCACCTCGGGAGACGCTACTGTACAATTGTTTTCTTGCGACTGGTTCAGGGGTCAATGACAACCCAGCCAATTGTTTGCTAGGAAAATTGGGGGCAGGGCTGACAGAGCTGGCAGGAGGCACTAGTACGTAAGTTTCAAGCTTCTGCAACAGCGCCCTTCCTTCAGGTGAGACTCGGTGGGAGATGCACGAGCGCACGCTTATATCCATAGGTATTTGGCTTTTGAACGTTTCTGAGAAACGGCACAGCAACTCAACTGCTGTAAGTAGGTTTGCATCGGACCCTACCACTTGATGAACACGTTGAAGAACATGTTCTGTTCGTTGATTGAGATCATGAAGCTCAATAGCCGTCTGCAGCAAGTCCACACTCATAATGACAGCCACTGTTGTAATTGACGTCACGTTCTGGATACGTCGCTAGGTAAAGTGCGTCAAAGAAATCGATCGTAAAGATCACAGATTGGGGTATCATATCTTCCTTGTGTGCGATAGTTCGGGCAAGCACTATTTTCATAACGAGCTTGATAGCAGGCAGCATGAGAAGCACTGGTAACTCCCATGGCGTAGCTGCTACTGCACGGAACAGAAGCTGGTACGCTGGATAGATCATAGTCATAAATATCTGCACCGATGCAAATTTGTTGAATTGATTGAGCTGGTCTCTGCGTCGGGCAATTTCGTTGAAAGCCTGGGCTCCAACAATTGCGCGAAATAATCCGACCATAACGAAGATCACCACTGCTGATAAAGTAATTGTCACGAACGGAACAGGGAAAACCCAGCAAGCAGCAACCGCCATATCTCCTGCAGTATATCCAATGGCTGTGCAAGTGCAAAAAACATGAGCTGCCGTGGCGATAGTGCGGCTCCGTCAACCATGCATCTTGCATGGACAGCCGAGGAAAAGGCAATTACGGCTGACAGTACACCGAATCGAATCCAAAACCCGTAGTTGGCACTCCAGCCTTCTGAGGGGCTCTGCAATGGGATACTCTCTTGAGCAATCGCAATTACAGCAACTGGAAGTGGAGTGCCGAAAACAATCGATAGGACACGAATTAAGGAAGTATTTCGGCTGTACTCTTCGAGCGCCAACATCCGCTCGATTGAATACTTTCCTCCGAAGTTGGTGAGTTGCGTTGACAGCCAGGCACGGTATAGACTCATAAACCCTAGCAGTCTATTGCATTCATGGGTCGCTGGACGTATGGCCGATGAAGTTTTGTGCTTGTTGTCTGGCTGCAATGGCGTCGCTGGTGCTATCTTGAGCGACATAGTATCGGAATTCAGAGTAAGGGTGTTCGCTGCAGCGCGGCCTGGACAGAAGAACTACACAGAATGTCTTCTTTCGAGAATAGAATCTTTCTGCAAATAAATGGACAAGCTTGGTAAGTTTAGCTTGATAGTTCGGGTTACTTCGCCCCAGTTTTAATCACTGTCATTGTGAGTCCAAATACAACAAGTAACCAGATTCCTGGTGGCCACGTGCGGGTCCACTCACCATGATGAAGGGTCTAACACACTTTTGAATCTCTCTTTCTGAGCCTCCTCCGCATCGTCGAACTCTGACTTGAGGAACTCCGCCACGATTCGAAACAGGGCATCGGGTAGTTCAGCTACGATATTCAGTGGAAGCCAACTCTGGATTTTCTTCGCTTTCTCGGATCGCTCTGGCGCGTAGCGTATCAGAACACAAGCTGCATGCGTTCCCAGATGCAGTCTCGTCGATATAGATCTGCGATATCACCAAACTCGATTCTAATATTTGGTCGGCGCCGCACCGGCACCGTCTTCCGACAATTCCGAGATTCAAGTGCGTTGTACATTGCAAACCACGTCGCATGCCCCACACACTTGCGGTTTAGTCGGTGCATCAACTGCACTACCCGAACCATTTCATATTCCACCGCCATCGCCACACAACTGGACACTGTCACCTCCTGGTTGATCGATCCAATATCTCGTTGTTGACTCTGCACTTGAATCCACTCTCCATGCACGGCGAGTCTCTCGACCTGGCGATTATTTTTTCAATCTCCCAACGCACCTTCCGGTTGCGCAGTAAATCTACGACGCAACGTTCATCTCGCCTCTCTAAAGCTGCAAAAAGAGCCTGCAATGGGGTATTAACACCAACCTCGTCGTGAGGTTGGAACTGGTCCAAAATATAGGAAGCCAGTCGTCCATGACCGTGGAAACACGATAATCCCAATGCAGTTTTCCCGTCCTCATCCTGGTCCCCCCAATGCAAAATTTGATATTTAGAGCTTGCATCCCAGTCTAAAAGACATTTAATAATGGCAGTATGAGCTCCAGAGGCGCATGCAGTCATTAAAACCTGTCGCCGATGGTCGTCCTTGGTCCGTAGTAATGCCCCCTTGGATAATAGTAAGTGTATTAAAATAGTACTATTTTTCAATCCAGCGGCGCTGGAAGCGGCGACCATGAGCGAGGTCTCGTGGGGACTTGAGGACGACCGTGCGTTGGCGAGTGAAGGGTTCTGGAATATCATGCGACGAGCGATGTTCACGTGACCAAAGTGTAGAGCCTCATGGAAGCGATCGACGGAGGAAGCCGAAGGAGGACGATGATATCGCATTTGATAAGTAATAAAATAGTAATATAAAACCTTTATTTTTGCGCAATAGCGATTTACACCTTTATTTTGCGGTATATCTCATGACCCACTCAGACGCTTTGATGCTCTTCGTTCCATGCGTCGTAGTCTTCTAGCTTTGCACTTACCAGGAATACAAAGCCTCGTACATATCGGACAAGATCTGGCCTCGATCAAGAATTGCAAAATTCGTGCTTCCCGGTCTTCGTGAAGGTCTACAAAGCTCAAAATCAAATTGAAGGCTTCGTCTGGAATGTTCACGACTGGGTGGTTTAGCTCTTCACTGCGTCGAGTTTTTCCTTGCAATATATCGGAGTACCGAAGGAGCATAAAAGTACCGATCTGATCCCAGAGCCATGCCTTGCGTTGTGCTTGTGCGAGGTCGACGAGCTCCTTTGCAACCTTCACCTTGGGGTTAGACAGCGTCGAATGCTTCGTATTGGGTTTCGATAGGCGGTGGAGTACAAACCACGTCGCGAGGCGGATATCTGCCGGGTTGAACCGGTACATGGCGAGCACGACACGAGGCATTTCGCAGTACACAGCAGTCTCCACACACGTGAAGACGTTGCATTTCTTCTGCTCTGGATCGTTTGGGACTTTGTGTGTCGTCGTGCTGCGCGCCAACTCGTTTCGAATACGCTGCTTCCGTAGCACTTTCCACACTTTGCCCTCGTCTCTCGTTTCGATCGCCTCTTGGAGCAGCTGAAGCGGAAACTCAGGGACTCGACCGCCAGTTGCACCTAATGAGAATGGCCACAGCCCCATGACTGTCAAAACTCGTGGTCTTGCGTCGTCACAATCAAAAGTGAGCTGTACAGCACACACGTGTCATGATCAATACCTGCACATCTTTGCATCAAATGGAAGCGGCGCACTCTCATTTAATCTCTCGCGAAGGTCGTCATAAACGAGGTGTGATATCACGCATCGCTTCCCACGAATGTGTTCGATAGGTCTCCGTATCACACGACTGAAGCCATTTAGATGGAGACATGTAGCCATGAACTTCTCGACGAAATGGCATACGAGCTCATGGGAGCCAAGCAGGCGTGGCTGCATCTTTGACGTTCTTGGATGCCCTGCGCAGATGATCCTAGAGCTGCACCACTTCAACTTCAAAGTCGCGGAAGATTTGCTGCTTGGCCAAACGTGAACCGACGCGAGAAGAATGCCGGCGCTGGCGACCGATACATGCAGCGAATTGTTGCCAGGGACTGCGCGGGAGATACGACAGCGAGGCGGGAAGACCCCCCAACCGCATTTTGAACCGTCAATGTTCGTTTGGTCAACAACAAGGCAACGGCTGGATGGGAGTGTCCTACGCCGCACATGAAGCTTCAGCCAGCCATTGCTTCCTGTCTACATTAAATGTTGCATTGCAGGACGAAGCCTACAGTGTTCAAGCAAACCAACTAAGTTACGCAGGGCATGGAAGATACAATTAATAGCGTGCACAATTGCGTGCTACATTCACACAGATAGAACGAGCCCTTAGCGTCAGGTTAAGACATGATCGCAGCCGCCAGCAACTAGTTGTTCGGCTAATCAACGAGTAAAGTACTTCTCCGTCATGACTTTGCGAACGGCTGCTCGTGCCCAGTGATTCCACCCAGCCGATGCGATCTCATTACCGTCGGGGTCATAAAGCAGTCGGCAGTTCCAGCTTCTTCCGAACGCCTCGCGAGCATCAGACTCCTTGCCATAGCGACACACACAAACGTTACCGGGTCCCTTTTCAATCGCTATGATCCAACACCGTTCGGTTGTGTCACGGGGTCATAGGCGCTCAAGGATTCATGAAAAACACTGTTGGTGGATTTAACAATCCCAGCAATACCCAACCCGACGGCAGCAGCACCTCCGACAGTCACTGCAGCAATACCCAAAGGCACTGCTCCAGCAGCGCCAACCCCTTGGAGTACAGCCACAATACTCCCGGCACTCACGCCCCTCCTTCAGCAGCCGCAGCATTTGACATCATTCCTGCTGCAATGGAATTCCCGGCGATTCCTGTTGATGTAAATCCAGCGGCTTGGACAGCAGGGACGGTCGCGGTAGTCGCGGCAACCCCTACAATTGCTCCAGCGCCTGCGCCTGCCACTCAGACCCGAGTCAGGTTGCGCAGACTTGCTTGACGCCCCTCTTGTTTGCTACACATACTTCGTCTACCCGCTCGTAAAAGACTAAACTGCCAGGGGTTGAAAGCGAATCATAGGAAATTGTGACGCAAACTGACGATGCTCTTGAACTGTTGGTGAAATGCAGCAAGTGATGCAGAACGACCTTGCCGAAAATTCCTAGAAAGCTAACCTTTTTCATTTTAACCACAAAGAAGCAAATGCCACTTCATCCGTGTAACATGCGCCCCCATGTGCTTGAATCCATCACTAGGTTTCCGTTCCACCCAGTAACAGAAACGGCCGAAGTGACGAAGCGGTTCAAACCAGGCGACAGCATTGTGATGAAGTACGCAGGGGACACGCCCAAACTTACGGTCTGGTTGACGGTGGGGACTGTACCTTAGCGACAACGTGCATAGTGTGGTTTTAATTCGCCTTGTCTAACTGCTATTGCATTCAGCGCTCCCAAAACTAGACCACCGGAGCCTAAGGTCGAGTTGGTTCGTAAGCGTGACAGTGAACTATGCGTTAATGAAAATGGTGATTGAGCGATGCCCCAAATTATATCACGAGTTCATCGCCGACCTGCAGTAATCTTCTAAATGTTAGAATTATCAAGTTGAGATTTTTGGCCGTGCGCTTGATGCATAAGGCGTTATTCAACGGTGGCTGGCATACTTCATAAACGACTTAGTATATTGGACTGAAAAATGAACTTCGAAAACAAACAACTACTTTCCTACTGCGTCGGTGGAGGGAAGCAGCAATACGTCCATAAAGCTGTCTTCCGCGTACAGGGTTCCACCACCAACGTACTTGACACTTAGTGTGACATTGGCTTCAACTGGGATCGTTTGGATGTACATCGTCGTGGTTTCCTGGGAAAACAGACCATAATTGTATTCAAGCACGCGAGCGACTTCCTCCCCACTTGCGTATACCTTGAACGCGATATTAGAGCGACATTTCCAGTGGCGAATCCTAATTGACACATGCGCTAAGCCCTTCTCATTCACTTTCAGTCCACCGAAGCTGCTGGTGAAAATTTTATCGTCCAACCCACGATTCAACTTCCAGACAATGGTACCATCGTATGCTAGGGCGCCATTAGGTTTCATACTCGCAAAAGCAATCCCTGGGCGAGAATTGGCATCGCCAAGGATGGCCATCACGATGGTGAGGGCAATCCACACTAGACTCAATAGAATCCCATGCCTTTCACTGGACTCCCCACTCTGTGTTGCTCAGCCATCGGAATCGCGTTCATGGTCGTTTTGCCAACTTTAGACACGATAGCTGCTATGCTAGCTCGCAACTCGATATCTTCTTTGCGGACCATATCCACTTGTGAGAGAATGAAGTGCAGAATGGGGCACCAGTAGTACCTTCCACCTCGAATCGAAGGCTCAGCTTCAAGACTAGAATGTCATCGGTCAACTTAGTGATATCAAGGATGATATTTTCTGCAGCCTCGCCCCTTGCCAAGCGCTATGATACCGGCCTAGTCAAATCACACGTAATACAGGTTGTGGTTACTTAGATTGGGGTATAATAGTTGAGGATTAGTTTCTCGGTACCCACCTTAAGAAATTCCTGACTTTCTCCAGCGGAATTATCGTCTTGGAATCATCGTACAGCTGCAGTGTCTTTGGTGTCACAATGCCGACCCTAGCCGTGTTGAAGGCATGCATTAGTTTGTTGCACTGAAGATTAATTTGCATGACTATAGTTTGTGTGCTTGCCATGCTACTTCAGCCACTCTGTCGAAAAGTTCAATCTTGAAACCCTCATCCTTGTCGACAACACGGCAGAAGAACGGAGCGTCTGGGCATGACGCAAAACCACTAAAGACTTCACTACACGCCGTCATCGTTCTCTCGCTGGTGACAATTCGCAGATGACAATTCGCAGGTGGTGCTGAAGAGAAGAGAAACCCGAGAAAGGCGAGAGAATCATTGGTCTCACTTCTATTGGTGGGTACATACTTGAAAAACGCACTCATGAGACCTTGCGATCCAATACAGGATATGCTGAGCGACAAAGCAACATGCTAACGACCAAACATGAAAACTTAAGCATCAAGCTATTAAATTCCGAAGGCAAAACGGGAAATTAATTTCAAGCGACAGACATCCAGCAGGTAAGGCCTTAATAACGCAACAACAAAAGGAATTGTGAATGGAGCTGGGGTGGCAGTAAGCCGCGGGCCTCGGTGCGCTAGTGGTCGGAATAATACGTCACAGTTTCCTCGATTTTGTTCCCCAAACGCTTGTGAACGGTACCACCAACTTGCTTCACACTCCCAAGTTGTCCACCAATATTTCGCGATAACATGAGTCGCTGTATGAAGCGCAGCACCAATCCACTCAGTAGCAGTGTCGACGGACGCCACTGAGAGCCCCAGCGCCCATTTGGCGAGACTACACAGGTGGAACCACAATTTGGCACCCGTCAAAGCTGCGAATTGTAAAGCTGCTTCGTTTCGAGACACAATGCGATCATCACCGCCCAGCACCCAAGCAGGAACAATCAAATGCAGATTCTCCAAATCTTCTTTAGCGTCAACAAGTTTTGCTTCCAATACCTGGGTCTCGGTGACTTGGACTCGTTGAAGAACAAACTGGTACTCTGGTTTCCAAACGACACCCGAAATTGCAAACTCGAGCAAAAAATCTAAGCGCAGTCGATCATCACTCATCCCGATGAGATCAACTTCACAGTTGGTGCTTTCGCGACCGTCAGACATACAACCAAGGCTCATCTAGATAGCAACGGACAATAGAAAAAAACATGTCAACAATATTCACGGTCGAATGCAGCAAAAATTGCCCACTCACCGCGAGATAGTCCATCACGATAGTATGCGGGATACCTGCGCCCTTGAGAGCAAAATCATTTGCCGATGACACCGTGCACTCCCTTGTGAGACCATTTTACCATCCGCCGAGTCAGTCACAGCAGAATACAGCAAGTCCAGGCAAAAGCTTACCATTGCTCCTTGGTGCTTTGTTGCTCGAGCCAGATTCGCTCTGGAGTCACAACAAAGCGGAAGACCGCATTTCGCTGCGAGCTGAAGATTACCTTCCCTTTCGTTTCGGTCGTTTTAGCTGTTTGTTCCATGGCGCTCTCTCTCGTCTGCTCAAATTCAAAAGTGACAACATTTTCTCCAGCAAAGTTTCTCGGTTCTAGGTGTCCCCACGTCCCAGGTTGGTGAAAGTTAGTCAATATGGATAGCTTTGCTGACGTTCGAGCGTGTGCTAGGATGTCTGGGAGTCAGTGTTTCCATGTTCACTTCAACAAGAATCCGTTTACCTGCAAAGTGACAGAATGTCATTTCCGTCGAGCCATACAGATAAATGTAAGCAAAATCAGTCGACAGGCCACTATTACCAGTGTCTCGCTTAGTAGAATCGTACTGCCTAGTACTTGTTGCGTTGTCGCTTGCATTGGGGTCCGTTTCGCCGGAAAATCCCCATTTCTGGAACGACTCATTCACCACGCTCTCTTTGAGCCATTGCACAATAAAGTTAGATGGCCTCGTTGCAACGTGAGTTCAAGAATTCGCGATACACACCCGTCAAATCTTTGTTCATGAAATCACTCCATTGCCTCCTGCAATTTACAAAGCAATTCGTTCCGGCGTGTAACTTGCGAAGAAATTTGCGAGCTGCACTGGTTTATCTGGTCCAGCACTTTCCTTATACACTCAACAATCAAATAGCCGCCTTGCATTCGCCAGTGGTCTCGGGACATTGGTATTAATGAGCACTTTCGCCACCTTCAAATATCCAACCTTTGCCGCATCTCGTAGTTCTCGTGCAGGTCGTTGACTATTGTAACAACCATAAAGAAAGCAAAAAAACTTCCAAATGTCCTTCCTGAGCAGTTCTTAGCATTCCATCAGTGGTGCAGCCCTCTTTGCGGTGATCGTGCAAATATCGCACGGCATCTAGATAGTTCTTGGCCGCAGCTTGATCTATAGCATCATTTTTGGTGTACATGTACAAAACCCACATGTGCTCAAATGTCATTGCACAGGATGTCAGTCCCGTTCTTCCCCACATGGCGAATCTGACCCAAACAGGGTCCGTGCCGGACAGCTCATCCGAACACCAGCAGTGGTGGACATGGCCACCAGCTGTTTTTGGCCCTGTGACGGGGTCCATCAATAAAAATAATCATATAAACGTCCTCGAAAAAAATAGTGCCTTTGACAAGTCACACGGGACGTGTGATCGAGCGACCAGCTTCTCCCAAACAACCTCAGATCCATCCTCAACTCACTTCCCAATCTGACAAGCTCTCAACAAAACAACTAACTACCTCCCAATCATGAAGTTCTTCAGCCTTTTTACACTCTTGGCATTGGCATCCATTGTGTGCAATCCCGTCCAAGCTGCAAGTGGAGACACCGGAGTCCAGGCTCGACATATGCTCGCGATGGGGGACGAGTCCATCATGCTCGCTCGAGGTTCTCTACGCAAACGAAGGGAGTCAGCCTAAAATTCCAAGGGGCACAGCATTTCAAGACGAATAAGTGCACTTGAGACTAAGAGATATGAACCTGTACCATAATAAACTTATTGCTCACTAATTTAGTCTTTATTGGTTTCGGTGGGGCTGAGACCCTGAAACTCATCAGTACATTTAGACATTTGTGGCTTTCGACATGTCGACGTTGGGAGAGTTGCGAGATGCGTTGACTGCATTGGGACTGTCAACTGCTACGGGGATTTTGAGGGGTGAAGCTCGTCGTGCTGAATTGGCCAAGAGGTTGCAACATGCGAGGGCTGCAAGTGGAACGTTGAATGAGACGTCGGAAACTACTGATCAGGGAATTGAAGAGTTGCAGAGCTTGTCGCTGTCGGAATTGCGAAGTGCTTTAGAACTTCGTCAGGTGTCGACTCAAACGCCGGGTTTGAAGGGAGAAGTTCGGCGCCATGCGTTGATTCAGAGGTTGTTGAACACGTATAGTGGGGAGGTCCAGAAAGAGCTGCGGATGGATGCTGTGGAGAATTTAAGAGGCGAGTCGATAGGTCGACTTGGAGATTTTGATCATGATATTGATGACACCAAGTCGGAGTTGAGCTCCAGTTCGTACTCCACTGCGGGGAATTCATTTTTACGATTCATTGAGTAGCAGAGCTATCTGCGCCTCAGATCCACAGTTGAAAGTGATGCCCCAACTATCATTCTCAAAACTGAAGCCACAGGATGAAAGAAACTCGAAACCTTCATCACTGAGAGTAGACAAAGCTACTGAGCAACTGCAGCGAGAGCTGTTTGATCTGCGAGAGAAGCTGCATACTTCTCGTCGGGAACAGCAGCTTGAGGTTGAACGGTCATTGCAAGAAGCAGGGATCGAGGACTCTCTGGAGCAACTTTCATCGAAATTGCAAGCCCTTGAACGTGAGCGTCGACGGCTTCAGCAGAACTATTTTGCCCATGAATTGGTTACGTCCGCCTTGTTGTCTTCAAGGTTTACCGGTGGTGATAGCAATCAGTTACTTGAGTTTGTTCAAGACGATGCACTTCTCCTCATCAAGAAACACCAAGAAGCCTTGAAGCAAAGGGTGGAGAGGACGAAAGAAGCAATGGCTGTTGCTAAATTCAATCCTTTGGAGAATTTACAGGTTAATACTGATCGCGCGGGGTCAGCCAGAGCAGAGGAACAGTCGTTACTTCGGCGAATTCGTCAGATTGAGGTTTGCCTTACCACTCAGTCGCGTCAAGCCTCTCGGTCTGGGGATTGCAAGAGTGCATCAAGATCGAGTCCTGCGATTTCTTCTCATGAGGTCGGATCACCCTCCTCAAAACAACGATTAGCGACGGAAACACCTGTGCTGTCGCGGTGCCAATCAATGCCGAATGGTTTGCTTCATGACCAATGGGAGAAAATGGATGTAAATGAACGCAGACAACTCCATCACGACTTGCGAACGGCAGTCTCGTTTCGCATCCAACAAGATCGAGTGTCTCTGGGCACCCCCAATAGCTTTGGTGCTTCTTCACCCGAAGCCACACCCCGAACTCCATCGCTAGCAGACAAGCTCGGAATGAAAGCCCAATTCATGCAGAAATCCAAGCGTAACCCAGCTGATATAATCGAAGTCTACGAAAAAGCACTTGAGCTTGATGGCAGCCATGCAGCAAACATCGGCAACTACGCGCTGTTCCTTTGCACAACTTGCTCTCAAATGAACCAAGCGCATCTCTACTTCAAGCGTGCTCTTGATGTAGATCCTGCCAACGCAAAGAACCTGGTCAACTACGGCAACTTCCTCAGATGTGTGCGCAAAGACTTCTTGACTAGTGAAGCCTGTTACAAGCGTGCGATGGACGCTGCTCCAAACGATGTGCGAATTCTAGGTGGGTATGCAGATCTTCTTGCATCCAAGGAAGCTGGGAATGTCAATAACTTGGAGATGGCTCGTAAGTTACTGGAGAAAGCGTTGACCATACTTCCTACACATAGAAGGAATCGATTGCGGCTAGCTGTGGTTCTTAGCAACTTGGGGATAACCAGAAAGCGGATGAATGCTTCAAAGCACTATTGAACTCTGTGAATCACAGCAAGGCAATTGATGAGGACAAAGACGACAACCAGCTGAATCAAGAAATCTTGGTCACTATCTACGGGAACTACGCGAGCTTCCTCTATAGGCGTGGGCAGTGGGCTCGTGCGAAACATTTATACGACAGAGCATTGAAGTTAGACCCGCAGCATTCATCGCTTCTTCGGGATTTGTACGTTCATTGCTGGTATGCTCCCTACATCTACTGATATCCACTAACATATTGTTCAATGTGTAACATTTGTGCAGTTCCTGCTTCTTACGTGAGAGCAGACAATTTTTATCGCCACGTGGCGAAGACACAACCATGTAAGCGATGAGGTCGGGCAGCTCTGATCCGCGGGCGAAATCGCCAGAACAAATTTCCACTGCATACGGACGCCTTCATTTCCTGCGTGCAGTCTGTTGCCTAGGACGTACTTGCTGATCGACTGCAATTTTTTTCTTGATCTGGTATTCGGAGTACCCCACGCTGTCTTGAATTGCAAATCATGGCAGCCATCCACACTGTACGATTGCTGAACCAAGCAAATGCGTTGAAGTGCAGGTTAGCTGTTCGAACGCGCTTCGTCGTCAGCTGGTGTGCCCAACCGATCAATCTATCGATGGGGACTCGGGAAGCTATGGTAAATGATCTACGCCGTATTTCAAAACGTTCGTGACGTATCGACCGCTGCAATCTTTTTATCATCGGTGCCACCGTGGAAGGTAGTAGGACAGGAGCAGCACTCTGGGGATTGCATGTATATCTGCAGATATGTACTGCGAGTTTGCAGGGCAAATTAATTGCGCTGCATAATCGGTTAGATCGGACACTGCACGATGTTTATCATGGACATGACGATGGGATGCACCTCATTGCTCGATCCTGAGATCTATCTCATGCCTTCGCCTATCGAATCCCGAGCTATCTCAGCTGTTCGAAGCCTGCACTGGATCACAACAAGCCATTCGCTTCGGATACATGTGAGCCCCGGCGCAGCCAACTGTCAAAGCGCACCGATCTTTCTCGCGATCCGCTTCAGCCTTCCCTGGGAAGGCTATGGAGCCCAGTGGCACGCATCCCTTTCAGCTTTGCCGAACCGTACGCTGAGCCCCAAGTGCTTTTGAAGCGTGAAGGACGCACCCACTCACCCAGCTGGTTTACCAGCACGCATCGGACATCAATCGGGGTGAGTCAAGCCAGCTTTCTATTCGTCTTCCTCATACGCCTTCCCCAGCCACCCTTCTCAGAGGAAACACGTCATGGGCAACCGCAAAGCTGAAGCAAAGTTCATTTCCAAACTTACCTCCTTCTCATCGCATTACCTACGCAACCAAGAAAACAATCATGAAACTTTTCTCGACCTTCGCGCTCCTCGCCATCGTCCTCGGATGCACTGACGCACACCAAATGCTGCGATCGGCCTCCACCAAGTCGGTCGACTTTTCGACGTTGAGTACCTCCGGATCGGACGCTGCCGGGGGTATGAAGCACAAGCCCAGCGGATCCTTTGACGGCAGCTGGAGCGGCAAACACCACGGTCACCACCCTCGCCACCCGAAAGGCTCATTTGACGGCAGTATGATGTCCGGATCTTTCGATGGAAGCTGGGGCAGACACTTCGGAGGACGTCGCCACCATGGCCCTGGAAACCGCCCGGCTCATTTGACGGCAGTTTTGACGGCAAATTTGCTGGTCACGGCAAGCCACCCGGATCGTTTGATGGCAGCTTCGACGGCAACTTTGTTGGCCACGGCAAAAGGGCAGGAAGGGCAAGAAGGGCGAGATGGAAGGCTCCGATGAGACGCAGCAGCAGCAGCAGATTGAGCAAGAGACGGCGTCCGGATCGGACTAAGCTCCCGGTTCAATTTCCAACTGACCAGGTAACCATCTACTATTCACTGTAGTTGTAATATGTGTTCACCGTTCACTCGTTCGCGTAGCGTTCGGGCATTTATATCCGACTACTAGTAGAAGTCGAACTAATACATTCATTGATTTCCAGAAGTAAGAGATAACTGGTGAAGTGATCCAGCCAACAAGTATTTTCAAACAGTCACATTAACTTGACAAAGATAAAAGTAGGAAAATCATGCAACAACAACGACTACTTCGTTCTGCCTGGCGTATCCGATAGGTGAGAGCACAAACACTTGTAGCAGTTACTCGTGATGCTCGCAGCTAGGCGTCAATGCTTTTGACTCTGTTTTCTTCATGGCGATGAGCGGACGGGCTGGAATCCACCACCGTTCCTTCCGACGATGACGGCGTCAGCAGTCGTGGCACTTCCATCACCTACCAGGCGACTTTCCGCCGTGTTAGAATGGAGAGTATCACCCCTTCGAAGCTTGCGCGTAGTCTCCGCCGTTGCATCAGTAGCAGCATCAGTAGCGGTATTGGTCACATGTGGAGGTTTCGTGGCCTCGCTAATCGTCGTGAAGTCGATACCATGGGACCTTACGAAGTCGAGTTGGGCAGAAATACACGAGCACTGCAGTGCGACGAAGGCAATGAGCGCTAAAGCCGAGATAAACTTCATTGTGGATTGATGAGAGGTTGGGTTGGCTGTGGTGACTTGAGAAGACAAATTGATGAATGAGCTGTCGGTGGATGCACTTCAATCCTCGACTTCGAAGGTGGGGAACATTTCGTTCAGAAAAATCTGTTTACAATTGTCTGCCACTTCGTGTGGCGCACAGCGCAATTGCTCGTCGGATCAGATGGATAAGGACATTCCACAGGTGGTTCGCCTGAGGTGAGGCGGGGACACTTAGAATTGGAGAGCAGCACTGATGCCACCTGTCATCCGATCGATAGTGGATAAGAAGAATGCCATGCGACCCACAAAATATAGTCCTCGTGCTGGTTATCCAGTCACATGTCGGATACAATGGAAAAACAAACGCTTCGTGTTGTCCGGTATTACTCAAATATACACAACATTGACCTCTTTTATCCTCAAACGTGTTTGACGCATTCGTTGGTGGAACTGGATCACTTCGAAGTCGCCACCGTCACATAGCCGCCAAGTGCTGATGTGGCGCTGTACGACCTGCTGATAATGCTGGATGTGCTGTTATCGATCCCCTTCCGGTGCTTCCACCATCAAAGTGGGGAAATCTACAATGAGGTTCCGCTAGTGATAGAGCTCAGATCACTAAGACCCGCGAGAGAGCTCAGACCACCAGTACCAGTGCCCGAGGTTATCCCACTAAGACCACCACCAGTGAGAGAGCTCAGACCACTAGTACCACCACCCGTGAGAGAGCTCAGGCCACCAGTACCACCACCCGTGAGAGAGCTCAGATCACCAAGACCAGTCCCAGTGCCTCCTGTAAGAGACGACAGAGGGTTCGTGGCCGATGCAGTGTCAGTAGTCGAATCAGTCGAAGGAAGTATTTCGCTAATTGAATCGCTTGCCGTAGACCCTGCCAGAGTAGAAAAATCGACTGGCGTATCGGATCCGGAGCGAAGAAGTTTGCGTTCGGGAGAAGAAGCCATGCACTGGGTAGCCAAAGCGAAGAGGACGACAGTCGATAAGAACTTCATCTTGGTGATGGCTTGGCAGGTGTTGGTGTCGACTGGGGAAATGGATAATGAACGATGTAGCATTTTTGTTGGAGCGCTCTAGAGAGCAGTGACTTGTCATGGGTGCAAGCATGGCCTATATGCATGGCTCTAGTGGTCACGGGCGTCGAGCATTGTGAGGGACTTTGGTGATAACTAGCAGACGGTTGTGACTTGTGGCTATCTAGGACGCTGAGAAGTGGTCAGTAGCAAGACGGTGCGCTGGTCGTAGCTATGATAGTCCAAAGTCGTGTGGCGGGGCAAGCGTAAAAGCTCTCCAAATGCTAGTACAGGTTGAGATGTAGATAGATGACTTGTTCGGCATGTCAGCTGTATTCAAAGCGACTGATATAAGCCAGGAGACATACCATTTTTTACGAGCAGTCTAAGATCGATATGCCACATTTTTACAACAAAGGCAACATTTTGCAGTTTGAAAGCTTTACAGCCACTTACAGTGGGGTCGGATAACGGAAAGGACATTATGACATGCCTTAGAGGTAGATCCGGATATTATCGGCACGACGGACAACTTTACGTCGGAGACAGCAGCATCTCAATGTGGAGTATTGTGAACCGCCTAAATCGCGAAAACAACTAGACGGCATTGGGTGCCAATCTAAAATGCTTCCAACTGCGCGCTCAAGCGTTGAAACCAACTTGAGCATTCACCGTATAGCACCGGCGAACTCAAACAGATATGAAAGCAACATGAAAACATGTCTTTTACAGGCGGATACGTTACTCGACTAAGCACACTACGCTTTAATTTACACATGTCGGCAAGGTTACGCGACAGGCTTCTGATCTGAGACTTCTCGGCCTCCAATTTCGTCGTTGTCTCCGTCGGACATGGAGTCGCAACCTCTTCACCTGACTTGACTCCCGACTTGGTATCAGACGACGAAGCATACGACTTCTTGCCGCCGCTCGTTGACGGCAGACCCAGGCCATCCGTCAGACCGCTAACACCGTCCGTGATGCTTGCGAGGCCCTTGCCACCACCACCACCACCACCGATGGGCAGACTGTCCAAACCTGGTACCGGTAGCTTGCCGCCACCAGTCAAACCTTTCGTGATAGAGCCTAGACCGCTGCCGCCGCCGATCGGGAGTGCGTCTGTCAGTCTGGTCTTGCCCGTGAGTGCTGTCAGATCCGTGGGGAGGACATTCTTGCCGCCACCAGTCAAACCTTTCGTGATAGAGCCTAGACCGCTGCCGCCGCCGATCGGGAGTGCGTCTGTTAGTGACGACAGACCACCACCTTTGTGAGCGATGTGAGTGAGTCTGTGCTCGGCAGGCCGGACGGCAACATATTGGACAAGCCACCCCGGCCACCCGTGATAGTCTTCGTGATGGAGTCGATGCCGGGCAATCCACCTCCGGACGTGGTTGAGTCACCAGTTTGTTGCGTGGAGTCGCTCTTGCCACCCGTGAGTGTCGAGAAGTCGATCGGGGAGTCATAGCCGGACCGTAGCAGCTTACGTTCTGGTGATGCAGCAAGCGCGTACTGGACGGTAACGACGAGAAGTGCGAGTGTCGATAGAACCTTCATGGTGTGTGTTTGTTGTTGTAGTTGACGACGAAGGAGTTGATGGGATGGGGTGCTTGCTCGGAGTGGAGACAAATGCAGAATGAGGTTAGCGATATGCTTTGTGCTGCTGGGAGCGCAATAGACTTGCATGGCGTAATATAGGAGCCGTTAATCTGTAGGCCAAATTGTAGCTATAGGTTCTGCAATGTAGTCCATGTGGATCCAAGCGTTGTTACGCACACCAGGTCAGACTTTATTGATGCTGTCATGGTGTGGATAGTTCGCCAACACGTGACGTACATCTGATCCTACCCAGCTAGGAAACCGGGTCATGGCTGTATCAACATATTGTTTTTGGTTTTGTTTGCTATGGCCGACACCACAAGTGTCTGCCAAGTGGCAGTGACCATTTGGCTCAAATCGTGGCGTCTACGTCGTGCCCGTGCCAAGCTGTTGGAGGAGCAAGTCGCAGTGCGAAGAGTAATGCCTGGTCGGAATTGAGCCTAAACTTATCTGGAAAATGTTCCAATAGCCTTTGTGGTCAAGAGACCGAGAGTGGGCGACCTATTCTGTTCACGATAGCCACGATAACGATCTTCGTGACAACACCAGTATCACGGCAATTGAATGTGTATTCATATTCATGACACGAATTATTAGTTCTATAGGAGTTAGTCTGAGCTGTACTACCAGGTGCGTTCAACAAGATGATGGGGTCACATGCAGTACCCTTCGTTGCAACCACACCGATTTAGCCTATGGATACCTTGGAGCTGGGCAGAACGCACGAATCCATGCGCAGCTGGTTGACCGCAGCACCACACACTCAGCTTACCATTTGTTCAAAATGAACTGGCAGAGGGGCTCGACCGACGACAGACGGCGCAACGGACTTGTATTTACAACTGTTGTATCGATGAGTATCAAACAGCAAAAGCCCACCTGTTCCAGCACCATTAGTGTTCTGTTGAACCTTTCGCAGCAAATAGCTCGCGCTCCTCTCTCACCCGGTTAACACTAAGAGGTGTCGCTACCAGCAACCCAGGACTTGAATTGCCATCGTCACTAACCTCATTCTGCATTTGTCTCCACTCCGAGCAAGCACCCCATCCCATCAACTCCTTCGTCGTCAACTACAACAACAAACACACACCATGAAGGTTCTATCGACACTCGCACTTCTCGTCGTTACCGTCCAGTACGCGCTTGCTGCATCACCAGAACGTAAGCTGCTACGGTCCGGCTATGACTCCCCGATCGACTTCTCGACACTCACGGGTGGCAAGAGCGACTCCACGCAACAAACTGGTGACTCAACCACGTCCGGAGGTGGATTGCCCGGCATCGACTCCATCACGAAGACTATCACGGGTGGCCGGGGTGGCTTGTCCAATATGTTGCCGTCCGGCCTGCCGAGCACAGACTCACTCACATCGCTCACAAAAGGTGGTGGTCTGTCGTCACTAACAGACGCACTCCCGATCGGCGGCGGCAGCGGTCTAGGCTCTATCACGAAAGGTTTGACTGGTGGCGGCAAGAATGTCCTCCCCACGGATCTGACAGCACTCACGGGCAAGACCAGACTGACAGACGCACTCCCGATCGGCGGCGGCAGCGGTCTAGGCTCTATCACGAAAGGTTTGACTGGTGGCGGCAAGCTACCGGTACCAGGTTTGGACAGTCTGCCCATCGGTGGTGGTGGTGGTGGTGGCAAGGGCCTCGCAAGCATCACGGACGGTGTTAGCGGTCTGACGGATGGCCTGGGTCTGCCGTCAACGAGCGGCGGCAAGAAGTCGTATGCTTCGTCGTCTGATACCAAGTCGGGAGTCAAGTCAGGTGAAGAGGTTGCGACTCCATGTCCGACGGAGACAACGACGAAATTGAGGCCGAGAAGTCTCCAGATCAGAAGTCTGTCTTGTAACTTTGCCATTATTGTTCGTTGCGAGTATGTTGCAAGTTAGATTCGTCCTCATTTTTGATATAGTAATTCCATTTGAATGTAGCTGCGAGCTTTGTCTGATGAGAACTCCGGCACCTTCCTCATTATGGAATTATTTGACTCGCGATCCTGATAATCCGTTTTTCCATGTTGTCAGGTATCTCTTTCGTCTGCCGTTGCCGTGCTGTTAGTGTTTGCAGCCCATGTCGATGCTCACGGACATCTCTATGAACCAGAGCTGACTTTCATGAACAACAAAGCAACTGTCGAGTGGATCGCTACTTCTGGGAAGAGGTCGGCTCAGGTGGTGGCCAGCTCGATACATTCAAGACCATGGCTGAGGAGAAGAATATGACAGTACGCGACGTGGTCCTAGAAATGGTGCCGGACTAGCCGTGCGGCTACGCACGTATGGATGTGGAACTGAAGGAGATCCTCACGGATGGTCTGGCCATTTGGTTGGAAAACGGTGGCGGTGGCACACACCAAGGTCCTTGTGTGACCTACCTAGGCGACATGATGGTGTTACACGACGATAATAAGTATTGCAAAGATGAGTACCCCGGTGGTGCTGACAATTTGGGGGTCATGTTGGAGATACCCGTGGACTATCGTCGTGTGACGAAGACTGCACGTTGGCTATCTACTGGCTGGCCTTCCAAAACGAGCAATGGCAAGCTTATGGTACGTTCCCGCTTTAATGTTTGCTATAATGTCTTCTTGGACATGACTACCACCTCTTGTTATGATATGGCAATAATCAATTGCGTTCCTATTGCGGGCGACAGAACGGCATCTCCCGGTCTCGCGGGGACAAGGGCTAATACGGATTCGAGTACTGAGATGATCACTGAATCAACGACCGCTAGTGTTGATACTACCGGTAGTTTGAATGGGTCCTCTGAAACTGCCCATGAAGCGACCGCAGAGACGGAGATTTCTACAACGGAGACTCCTATTTCTGCTGAAACAACGTCACTGGAGACTGAAGTCCCTGCCACAGAGTCTGCAGCATCGGTGTCAACCGAGTCTACTACTACTGCGAAGACCATTTGCAACAGCCGACGTCGTAAGTAGTGGTGTCACGTTCAGCGAACTGTGTCGAAAAAACCGACTTGATTTTTGTAAAGGCTTCATTCTTTACCATGACTTGTATCACGTATGAGTGTCAAATCTACCATGAACATCATCAGCGAGACTACTCATCTTACAGATCGTTTGTACGTTTGAACCCACGTCGGCTAAAGCCGATCATCTCATTCTTCCTAAATAAAAATATGGCTGAGGGCAAACTTTCTCACACAGCGACACCACGCATTATTTCATCGCGATATCCCCTGCATGCTTGTGCGTTTAACTATATGTTCTGAGTCAACAAAATTTTCAGACAGGAACACAACGTCACGCACGAAGGGTGGTGTAAGCAAACATCAAGGTTCCTTTACTTGTGCTTCGCAGCCAGGTAGATGCATTGCCAGTACTCAGGCTTCTTCTGGGGTTTCATATTGTAGAAGAACTTGGTTGACCCATACCCTCCGGGTCCTCGCTTTCGTCGTCTCCGCATGAACTAAATGCCTCCATTTTCGTTCGCCATGCAGAGCAAGCTGTAGAGCAGTGCTCAGGCTGACAAGCACACGGTTCGCTGAACGTTTGCACCATGGAAGCTGACAAGCCTAGTCATAAGTAGATAGATGCATGGGTCTTGACGTGATACCGTTTCAGCGAGGTGGCTGCCAATCGCTCCAAAACACTCTTCCCCAATCAGGATAAGTGTCACGAGATTCTTGTGGAGTCTCGCGAGGCGGTTGAGTGCAAGTGGAGATTGTTGCTGCAAGCTACTGTAAGGGCAGAGAGTAGCAATAAGTTGATCAGTGACAGGGCTTCGAACAACACCGGCAGTAGCGAATCGAAAGGAGATACCACAGGAAGGTAGCTAACTGTAGTGGACCCATGGAACTGTGAATGCATGTAAGAGGCTAGCAATAGATGAGCAGTGAGCTCATTCCGAAATCTAAGGAATAAAGGCGACAACTGCTCTGGCCAAGCAGACGTGGGCAACCACATGGGTGACCTCGAGAGGCAATCTCGGGCACCTCGACACATAAAGTGAAGACTTCTTCTGCCTAAGTGCTACCAACCCCATCTTTCAGCTCACTAGTGAGTTGAAGATTGTGCCAATAAGCCTGTTTTTCTTGATGTAGCGGACCGATATATTGCAGATCGGCCGTACAGCTGTGTTCAAGCACATAATTTGCGTGTTTTCCGCTGATTGCGATCTCAACCACGACAAATTATACCAGAATCATGGTACGTAAGTCGGAATTCTGTAAGGAGCTCGTCCTCCCGGTGCTCTTTTCAGTGGCGATATGCTGGTAAAAACTAAGGAGCTGGGGTAAAACCAAAGTCGCGCGGCAAACTAAATGGTATTGAGCGGTTTAAGGACTGTGTGCGTAGTATGCAGACTTAATCCGCGAATCTAGCATGGTGGCTGGATAGGATTTTCGTCATTATTGATTGCCCTGTATGTTCTTCATTGTAGAAATTGGGTTAATACCTCAACATATCACACTTGGAAGCGCTCCAATTACAGGAAACCTGATCTCCGAATTGAATCTTTGTACTTATTGGTTTGCACAACAAGCTCGCACAGAATGCAACGAGAACGACTGGGCTTTGCCGACTTTTTCTCATTGCCGCCCGCTGCTGGGCTTACTATCCTCATCACAAATAAAAAGCGAACGACCGCGAACATGCTGACTGGAAGCCTTCTATTATCCGCGATCGGGCTAGCGGGTCTTGCATCACGGGCCGACGCACATGGTTACCTAAAGGAGCCTAAGCCGTCGTGGAAGGACGGAGACGGCAATGTTGGCTGGATCACCCAGATCGAAAACTACTGGGATATCAGGTCGGGGGTGACCAAGTGGGGAAGTTTAAGACTATGGCTGCTGAGAAGGGCATGAGCGTGAAGGACGTTGTGCTGGATATGGTTGGAAGCCAGACCTGTGGTAACACGCTTCCAGACGGCGATCCCCAGCCCATCCCTTCGGATGGAAAGGCAAAGTGGTGGGGCAGTGGAGGTGGTGGTTTCACGCACACGGTACGAGCCCAGTTACAACACGTGTTGTTGGTTGACTTAAACTAATGTGCCTGTATTTTTTAGGGTCCGTGCGAGGTCTACATCAACGACAAGATGGTGCTTCACGGCGATGACTGTGAAGATGAATACCCTGGCGGTCCCGACGGATCGAATAAAATGTCGGAAATGCCCATTGACTATTCATCGTGCAATGGAGACTGCACGCTGACGATCTACTGGCTCGCATTCCAGAATGCGCAGTGGCAAGCGTACAGTACGTTGATGTGAAGTCGTGTCTAAGCTTACTTTTGCGCCTCGATGCCTAACTCTCGCGTATTTGGTTTGCTCCTCAGTCAACTGTGTTCCCCTGAAGGGAAGTGGGTCGTCGACGCAGACGCAGACGCAATCTTCCGCCGGTTCATCAACGGAGGATCAATCCAAAGAAGAAACTCCGTCTACTGAGACGCAAAGTACCGAAGTTCCTTCCACGGAGGCGCCGTCGACGGATGCTCCTTCCACGGAGACCCAGTCGGAAGAGACCCCAGCTTCGACTGAAGCGCCGGAGAGTGTGGCGCAGGAAGCACCCTCCCGGAAACTCCCTCAACGGGGACTGATACCAAATGCACGGCAGCTCGTCGCCTTCGTAAGAAAACGTCGACTCTTTGAGCATGGTGATGCAGCTTTTGAATAGCTTTCAATCCGCGATTTGTGGTGTGGGGCAAATGTTTTTGCCCAATGTGAACATTGAATGTGTCTGTTGTTTATCACTCTTTCTTGTTTGTTTGATCGATTCGTGCATCGTTAATTTACGGCAAGCTAAGTCCATACACACAAAAATGAAAGATCCAGGGTATCCGGGGTGCATCTCAGTGCGGCAACATCCAACCCCAATAGCTGGACAACAGCCGATTAGCTACATCGGGATCAGCTTCTAACGTTGCACGAAATAATCGGCAGCCTAAATGCAAATGAAGTGATCAAACCCCAGACTAGTAATTATATAATAGGATTGGCAACAGACGCGTTGATCACCCCGTCTGTACGGAGCCTGGAACAAAGGGAAGCTCGTCTGTAGCATAACCAGCGATAGATATCTATACAAGTAAACTTTGGAAATGGTTTTTGGGACCCTTCTGGGCTAATTTCCGAAGGTACCCTTGAATGAGATCTTCTGTATATGTTGATGTTACGGGCGGTAAAGCGCGATTTTGTTTTGTCCAAGCACGGACGTGGGGCACGCAGTCTCTCTCAGTCATGCTGATCGTAATTACTGGCTGGTATAATGGCTGTAGCAATCTCGTAATCTCGACCAGGAAGCTCACACCAAGCTGACCTCGCGACTTATATTTTTGTTGAGGGCCTCGAGGCAAACAAAAACCTACCGAACCCCTCTCAAAATGTCCTGCTCAACCACAATCTGCAATATCACTGTGGATTCACTTCGACTTTCGTTTTTACTTCTCCTGATCCTGGCTCCGAAGTAAATGGCGATGCATCTAGAATTTACCAAGAGTAATTCGTGTGTAGCCATCCAGATATCTGCACATTGTTGCAATCTCATGCGGTGCTGGTTATTACCTCCTTTTTGCAGTAGTTTCCCCATTGCACACTGAACACGTAGCTCGAATTGCTATAAATGTGGCAGCCAACCTCCAGATGACGATGGTCCGCGGCTGTATCGACCGATCCATAAACTCACGAGAAAAATAAATGCCGTTCTCCATGAGGTAGAGAACCGCGGCTCGAATAGGTGAATTTATGATACGTGAATTGGACTTCAGCAAAACTGGCAAGGTGAATTACAGCCTATTGCTTGAAAATCTCATTTGCTGGGATTTCGGCTAAATGTCTCGCTCGCTATTTGCGCGTGGAAAACGAATTTTGCTGGGTTGATGGGCGAGACAGCAGCTCACGGACATCCCGGGTAGTCAAGTGACTGGATAATGGCACTCCTGAATTGTTTGCAGCCTGTACGATGAGTAAGTGACTTGCGCGGTGCAGTGGCTGCATGAACACAGCTACTTTGGGATGATTCCTTGACTGATATTTGGCAATTGCAGCTAGTTGTTGTACGAATGCACTTAGCTGAAACTTTTTAAATAGTGGAGGCGATAACATGATGCTTGGACTCGTATCCTACGTATCTTGAAGAAATATTCAGCTTCACGGTGAAGAATGGAAACGCCCAAAGTGTGGAGTTGTTTACTGTAAAACGGATACGAAGAGAGACCAAGCGTAGTTTAGCTACCAGAAAGCTCATGGCTAGCTTAGATTACTTCTTTTTCAGAAGTTCTTGGAGTTCTGCCACAGTTTGTACCCTTTAGTCGTGAAAAGAGTTGACCAGGAGTAGACCCGTACTTAGGTAGATTATGGGGATACGCTTGTGATGGACGTACAGTTAAAAGCAGCAAATCCACCTAAGTCTCCATTGCTTGAAAATCGAGCCCTTGGAATCATTGCGCCAAAGCGAAAGCCTGAGCCTGAAAGTGCCAGCTATAGAACTGGCTGCAGTAGTGACTGTTCAGTTCCATATCTTTTCCCCGGCGTTTGAATATCTTCTGCAAAGATGTCCGAGTGTGAAGCTGTTGTTGATGCCGCTGTCCGGGCTGCTAACGGACCTCCCGTGATCAAGAACGTACCGGAAGTGCGAGTGCTATCACTACGCACTGTGATCGCCAACTACCGAGCTCAGAAGATGCTGTGGGATCAAGTCCTCACGTTCTCGAGAGCCCAGGGACTCGCCATCGCTAGGCCGTGTTTCTCCATTTATTTTGATCAAGGCTACAAGGAGAAGGACGTTGATGTCGAAGTGTGTCTTCCCATCGCCATGGACGCTAAGGTCAGCCACGAAGAGACTTTGACATCGTCGATCACGGCGCGCATCTTGCCTGCCGTGTCGCGTGCTGCATCGGTGGTTCATGTTGGATCGTACGACGATTTGAATCCCGTCTACCTGAAGTTGTATGCGTGGATTGGTGAAGAAGGTCTGCGCCCAAATGCGCCTGTCCGGGAGGTCTATCTGCGAATGGACAGCCAAGACGCCAGTGAAAGGTCCTTCATGACGGAGATTCAGCAGCCCGTTGTTTGAATGTTCAATGGTGGTGCGATGCCAGGAACACTGGTATGAACCTGCTTGTAGTAACAGATCGCCTGATTGATCGTTTTGTAATCTGATTGGTCGATATTTTGTGAAGAGAATTTTGATTGGGCTACAAGTTGAAGCTTTTGATGTATAC